>ML866083.1:8885-30601 GCA_009831015.1 Picea engelmannii | reverse complement strand
GCAGGAGGCTTGGACTTGTTTCTCTCCATGCGAGAGATCATCCTCGCGTTTCTCTTATTTTTAGCAGTAGTGTTTTCCCTGGCCTTTGGGGTTACGGGCTTAGCAACTTTAGTCACAGCCATAGGCGAATTTACAAGTGAGTCAGGTTCGGGTTTAGGAAGTAAAACACTGTAGGGTACAGGGGTAGATTTACTCTCAGATACAACAGGCTTATCAATTGGAGGAGGGTTTGATTCCTCAAAACCATTATGGTTGAGGAAATTGTGCCAGGAATCTCGACGTAAACCGAGTTCATAAACAATCAGCATTTTAATTAACCCAACATGGAAAAGGCTAGTATCAGCCTGACTTCGCTTATACTTCTTAGCCATTTTAAATAAGCTTCGGTGTAGATAATGTGGCAAGCTTAACTCAAAACCCATAAACACCATCAGCAAACGTAGATGAAACAGGAAAACAAATCCATACCTGCCTTCACACGTTACGAAGTGCTTGAGGATCATCAATAGATTATGCCAGCGGGGTTTCAGCATACTCGCAGGTAGTCCTCTGTTGCATGACCTCATTGTCCGAGAACGAAACAGCAAAGTCCATGGGACATCATTTACCTTATAGCTTTTGGACCACTTTTCTCCCTTATCAAACAGACCAGTCGCCAGGCTGAGAGAGTGTTCGGTGACTTCGAGCTGGAGGTCTCCGACTTTGGCTCTGCAACCGTCAAATGACAGTGCGAATTGCCGAGCAACATGGATATTAAAGACATCGAACTTCCGTATAAACGAAAGCCACCCGAATTCTTCGAGGTCGGCGTATGCACCATCGAATGTTAACAGCGCTTGGCTGCCATTAGGTTCGGCTCTCATAACAGGAGCCATAACCCCTGCTCATGGTAGGTCTCACACCGTTTACACAATGCACAGAGTGAATTACGATAGGGTTTTCATAGTTTGAATGTTGGATGAGACCGGAAACAACTCCAGGCGTGCTAAGGTGGTGGGATTACCATCACCATGTATTACATTAATGAGCCTGTTCCGAGCTGTTTAAAACCATAATCATTAAAACAAATGTATCGACCAGTGAGTTGGTGAATCACTAGTTCTACGTGCCATTTACCCAGGTCAGAACCAACACATCACATGATATCAACGCGCCAAGTGTTAAGTTTAAAACCAACACAGTACCAGCATTAACTATCGACTTATCGTGCCAATTCCACCGTTTATTCAATCGCTTAATCACAGGGTTTAGTGATAATTCATAGCTCAGGATCATATAACAATCATCATATAATATGCTTGCAAACATTGTACCAAGTATCGATTTGTAAAATCGAACATGATTAACTTATGCGCCTTGAAACCATTGCTATCATACTTTATAAACTTGCCAATGTATTTGGTGTATACCATATATGTTTGTATTCCAAAGTCTTAGAACCAGATGATCAAAGTTCCATTATATAATAATCGAGTGATAGTTCAAAGCAAGGATAAAAACAATATGACCAAATCCATTACACAATTTTCATAGATAAGACCAATAACTTTCATGCCCAAAGGTTTTACAGTGAAATATATCCAATCAAGAATGCTCAAGAACATAAGTCTGATACCACATTAGCAATCAGATGATAAACCAGTGATCAAGTATCAACCAAAGACGACGATAATCTAATTAACGAAAGAAATGTTTTCACACTTGCAGTTGTGAAAACTGAATCGAAATTGAATTGTAATGATCACAAAAATGAGACGAATGTCCATTAGCACAATGCGATAATACTTTTGTCGTAATACGACAAGGGGTGTAGGCAGCTTTTTGAGAGTAATCAAAAAAGGGTAGATTAATATGTCATCAATGAAAACTAGTACAAATTTATCTAAAAATTTATTGAGTACATTGTTCATTAAGCACATGAAAGTGGCAGGGGCATTGGTTAACCCAAATGGTACTACCACAAACTCATAGTGACCATACCGTGTTCGGAAAGCGGTTTTATGGATGTCTTCACCCTTGATTTGGACTTGATGGTATCCCGACCTCAATTCAATCTTTGAGAAAATAGACGCACCCCCCAACTGATCGAACAGATCATCGATCCTGGGCAAGGGGTACTTGTTCTTTATGGTTACTTTATTGAGTTGTCTATAATCTATACACAGTCTAAGGGTGCCATCCTTCTTTTTCAAAAACAAGACTGGTGCTCCCCATTGGGACATGCTGGGTCGAATATAACCCTTATCCATCATCTCTTTCAATTGCAATTTGATTTCAACTAACTCAGGTGTGCTCATCTGGTAGGGTGTCCTAGACACCGGCACTGCTCCTGGTGCAAGCTCTATCGAGAAGTCAATGTCTCTTCTCGTAGGTATACCCAGTACCTCTTCCAGAAACACATCTCTGTATTCTCTCAGGATAGGGTGATCATCAAGGCTTGGTTTAGCGCCTTTGATTGTTTTCAACACTTGTATTGCATATAGGGGACATCCCTTTCGGCAATACTTTCTCGTTTGCAGGGCTGATATTTGCCTCACCGAGACAGGTTTTTGGATCCCTTGAAGGGTTATCCTTTTTCCTTCTTTGCTCACACATTCTAAGGTTTTATGGTAGCAGTCCAGTTTGGCTTTATGGGCGGCCAGCCATTCCATACCAATCAACAGGTCGTATGATCCCAGGGGTAATACGTTAAGGGTTGCTTGGGTGGGGAATTCACCCAACATTAACTGGAAGGCTGGTATGACCTCTACCACCTTTCTTTTGGTGCTAGTGGCTAACTGTACCAACCATGGCTTAGTTTGTTTTCGGGGCTGTAGCTTACACTTATCAACAACTTTAGGGGCTATGTAACTCAAATTTGAATCAGGGTCAATCAAAACAGACACCAGATGGTTGAAAATCATACCTTCTATTTCCACCACTGAAGCTTGGTGGTCATCTTGGTTATTATCCAAGGCTGCATAAATCTGTGACACACTCCTTGCCACATCATTGACTGTGGTATCTTCCTGGATGTTATAAAATTTTCGACTGTTTTGTTGTTGGTGTGGACAATCTCTCAGGAGATGCTCTTCTCCGTAACCCTAGCATTTCAGAGGTTCTCTCTTTGGGTTATCAGTCTTCACTGGTATAGGTCCAGAAGTTTTACTTCCATCCACCGACGAAAAGTTCTGTTGGAGTACACTCCGGGCTGGAAAGTTCATTCTGGGGTTCTTCTTGTAGTTCTTAAATCTTGAGGATTTGATCCCCTTTTTCTGAAATCTCGAACCACTCTTTTGTTTCCAGTCTCCACGAGACTCTGTCCGATGTCCATATTGTTCATGACAATATGTTGCTTTTCGAATAGTGTCTTCTAAGGTCTTTGGCTCTTCGAATTCGATTCAGTTCCGGTATTCCTTGGGTAGCCCACTGATGAAGCATTGCACCTTCACCTTCTCTGTTTTGATGTAGGGTACATATCTCAATAAGTCGAGGAATTTGTTGACATATTCCTATATAGTGAGTTGTCCCAGTTTGAGTTCATAAAACTCTTTAGCTTTCTCGTCGAAATATCTTTCCGACAAATACTTCTTCTAGAAGTACTTTTCAAACTGTTTCCAAGACATGTCCTCCTCGCGGACCCCTTTCATATTCTTAATATCTTCCCACCAGATGGAAGCCTTTCCATTCAGTTTGAAAGTGGCCACTCAGGCCTTCAAATTCTCTGAAAAATCATGGACTCTGAAATATTTCTTCAGTCCAAGTAGCCAGGCCTCGGATTCCTCTCCCTTATTTATCTTACCGTCGAAGGAGGGAGGTTTGGCCTTTCTGAATTCTTCAAATTTATGACCCTTGGAAGTCTTTTGTTTCTTCTTTTTTCTTTGAGAATAGGAAATGGTCCTGCTACTGGGAGAGCCTTTTGAATCACTAGCTTCCTTCTCAGTGGAATCATCCAGCACTGGTCCTTTACCTCTGGGGTGGACCTTTCTTTAGGTGCTCCTCTCAGTATGGCCACTGATATGACCATGTTTCTGCATCTCGGGTTCATGCTGCATTTGTCACTATAGGTCGAATAAGATCTATAGTAAAACTGCATTAATTTTGGTTTTCTTTTCTTGTTCTTTCATCATCCTTTCATTGTCGACCTTATAGCTTTGCAATTAAACCATCAAACTCCTCACAGTCTCGGCTAGGTCTGGAGGGGTTCCCATTGCTCTTCTTTCATCAGACTCTTCATCTCTATTGCGGGAGCCTTCTCCCATCTCTTGGGGAGTCACCATTCTCTACGTCTGTAAATTCTCGTGGCTGATCGTCTGCTTGGGTGAAAAGACAAACGCTGGTTATTAGTCAAGATTTAAATACATTTTATAATTTGCGCATAAATTTATAACTCTTTCACATGCATACACAGTCGGGTTCTCATTTCCAAGTTTTAATCCTGTACAAGAGAGTTAAGTTAGGGGGTTACTCCTCGTAGGAGTGCTTCGAACATAGATTATGTGCAACTCGTGCATGAGCCCAATCAGGCCGAGTGTTGTAACCATGCTCTGATACCACTTTTTCACATACCCACTACCTCAATCAATTTTGTTTTTGTTGATTTGCTCATAATCAGAACCCCCGAATTACCTATGGAGGCCTCGCGCAAGCTAGCTCTTTTCTCTCTCTCTCCGTTCCCATGTGATCGTGGGTCATGATCATAGTTCAAATAAATGTCGTGTCTTTTTTTATTTTGTACCTCGGCACTACAGTGATGTCGAATCGTTCGACTCTGCAACCGCCGAACCCCGATAGGGCTAGTGACCGACCAATAGGGATGAATCCCTACAGGGTTAGCAAATGGCCAATAGGAACAAATCCCAACAGGGCTAGAGAATATCCAATGAGGACAGGCCCCATCACACGGTTAAGTGGAGTACAGGTGGTAGAGGGGAAATGTGACACGGTAGTCAATAGAACAGGAGGGGACCCCATTTCACATGCCACACTATTCCGGACCCCCCCCCCTCATTAAAGGAAAAATGGCAAGGGGGGTTTGGAATTCACCTGAGCATCGTTGATCAAGGTGAATTAATCTCAACCATTCGAGAGTTGCATGTCCGATTCTGGACCCCCCCCCCCCACTAAAGGCAGAACAGCAAGGGGGCTCCGGAATGAAACCTCAGCCGTAGATCTGGGCGGGTGGACTCTGGCCATCTAGATCTTCTCACTGCTTACCTTAATGTGCACTCACACCCCAGCTTAAAGCCGACATCTCTTCCTCACATCCGATGGTTGTTACAAACCTTGAGATCCTCCAGAAGAATCTCGTCCTTTCATCGGGACTTATCATTGCGAGAGACCAAACTCCCAATCACGGGACTCCCGAATTCTTGATCCTTGGTTTCCCGATGTGGCTAATATTTCGACACGTAGCCTTCATAAATTTGATCGGTCCAGATCTGTCCCGGGATTTCCACCATGGAAAGTCCCGATCTCTCATCATCAAGATTCCCGATTCCGCGATTCCTGATTTCCCAAAATGGGTAATCTTACGACACGTGGCCTCCATCATTCGAATGGCTCAGATCTATTCTGGGGTTTTCACCATGGAAAATCCTGAACTCTCTTCATCAGGATTCCCGATTCTGCGATTCCCGATTTCTCGAAATGGGTAATCTTATGACACGTGGCCTCCATCATCCGGACGACTCAGATCTATTCTGGGGTTTTCACCATGGAAAATCCTGAACTTTCGTCATCAGGATTCCCGATTCCGCGATTCCTGATTTCCCGAAATGGGTAATCTTATGACACGTGGCCTCCGTCATTCGAACGGTTCAGATCTATTCCAAGGTTTTCACCATGGAAAATCCTGAACTCTCATCATCAGGATTCCCGATTCCACGATTCTTGATTTCCCGAAATGGGTAATATTACGACACGTGGCCTCCATCATTCAGACGACTCAGATCTATTCTAGGGTTTTCACCCCTATACACTGGGGTCTTAACCCTCGGGTAACTCCTGACAAATCCAATGGCTGTCAGGTTTTCCAGCCGAGATCTGACGGCTCAGATTACCCGTGCATTCTTCCACGACTCCGTGGACGTGGAAAAATCAACGGTCCAGATACTCCCATGGACCCTGGAGATCTACGGTCCTGAATTCTTTGTTGTCCACAAATACATAGAAAACAAAGGGGTAAGGAATTTAACACCCTACTTACTCCTACCAAACTAACGGTCATGGATGACCACAGGTTTCCCGATGGAATCTCGTCCGTCGATTAACACCTATCAGGGTTAAGACACTTAACACTCCATCTTCTTCCTCCAATCTGACGGTCGTGAGTGACCGTAGATCTCTCGACAGGATCTCATCTGTCGATTCGATACTTCATCCTTATACTTCCATCTCAGGTTTTCAAGAGGATTGTTCCTCCTCGTGTAGGGTTACTAAGGACTTATGCCTTCACACTCGTTTTCCCCGGTTCTTGATGGGCTTTGCAAGGAGGGTATCTCTATGGGGAGGTTCTTACCCAGGGACCTATCTGAGGCATATAAGGGCACCTTTCTCCCACGAATCAGACATGTAGTCTGAGTTAGTTCGGTAAGCATATAAAAAGCGATTTATGAAGACATAATCCATACGTATTCTTTCCATTATAAACATGCATCTACCAGTATTGATCAAAACACCATACATACATTCTTACAATGAAATCATTCATAGTTTCACAGCCTATGAGCATAATTATCAGAATAAATATATATATTTCAATATTCCAGAGGAAAAAAACTTATCAAAAATAACACCAGGGGTTAAGCAACTACTGAGAGGGGTGCTCGTTTCCACCCAACCGTAGGCTCAACGACTCCCAACAGATTTACCACTAGCCACCCCCAAGCTGAGACCACGATGCTGTGAGACTATGTCTCTGTCTTCCAGTGACCAGGAGCGAAGGTTACTCTCCTTCCTCTCTGCTATCACTCACTCTATATATTCCCAGAGTTCTCTTCTTCCCCTCGCATCTACCCCCAATCGCTTCTACCCCACACCTTATCCTCTTGCGAGGTTGTGTGTGGCATGATTTGCATCGCGCTAGTCAGTCATGATGGCTCTACAGATGGGCGTTCACCTCCCCATCCCTCATTAATTCCTGAGGAGCCATCAACCTGCCAGCCTATGAGACATTTAATTCGGGGCCAGCGAGCCACTTTTGGTTCTCCGAACCAGTGGAGTCCAAATACGGTATTAATTCTCGGTGGAAGTTAACGCCACCTTTCCAGGTGCCTTCCACCGCCATCATGGTCTCTTCTTCTGCACAGCCTCTCTCATCAGTCGTGCAATATAAATTCATAATGTTATTCACATTTATTGACCTTTTCCACAAGGTCCATTTACATCACATATTCACATTTATGAGTTTTCCATAGTTCTTGGCTAGTCCAGTAATTTTTACAAACTGGGGGGAAACAGGGTGTTACAAAGGAAAATCTCTAAAGTGAATGATTTGCTGCCACATGTCATGATGAATGAATGGTCCAGATTATCTTCAGAAGTTCAGGCTTTAGGAGTTTCAAATGTGAAGCATGAAAAACTTCCTGGAGGAAAATATCTGAAGTGAAAGATCTGTTGCCACGTGTCTCTTCTAATGGATGGTCTAAATTCACTTCGTGACTTCGGGTATTTGGATCTTCAGAACTTTTGAATGTGAAACTTTAAAATCTCCCGGAGGAAAATCCCTGAAGTGAATGAAGTATTTCCACGTGTCATGACTGACGAACGGTCCAGATTTTCTTTGAAAATCCGGGCTTCGGGAGTTCAGGAGTTTATGAATGTTATGCTCGAAAAATCCCAAAGGAAAATTTCTGAAGCAACATGTCAGGTTCTCGGGACTTTGGATCTTCAAAGGCTTCAAGTCTTTAGGAACTTAGTACTTTGAACTTGATATTAAAACCCACATGATTCTGGAACCCAAACACATGAGAGTCGTTGATCTATTTGACCTGATGGATCTCCGCTGTCGAAAATTAACCTGTTTGTTCCCACGGTCTGAGACTGGAATTTGCTACTCTGGATTGTTGCATCGTGTGCATGGACATTTCTTGTGCATAGAAAAAGGCTTGGTAGACCTGCGGTGAGCTCGATCAATGATGCATGTGATGACAAGCATTCCGAAACAAATATGACATGTATTTTATCCTTCCAGAAAAACATAAATATAAATGCGTGAAGACTCAAAAAACGAATAAGGTCCAAGGCACTCAGTAGTGGGAAATTGACTTAAACAACCAGAAAAATGGAAAAATTGATGCAGACATAGGAAAAAGAGAGGAGAGGCAGGGGACGCAGACCTAGGTTACAACATTGGCTCCAATTGGGGATAACTCATCCCTGTGAGGTGCTAAGAACTATAGATCCGTGCCTTAAGATTAGATAAATTATCTTACCTTTCATCACTTACCCTCATTTCTATCTGTCAACCTTGTGTATCTGTTACTGTCCCTCATCCATGCATTTTATTGAATTAAAAAATGAAACTACACCCCAGTGCCTTGTTGGGATATGGAGTCTTTATTCACACACCACTAACTAATCAAAACAAACAATAAAGGAAAGCATCTATGGTACAAGAGGGACCTTCCCCCATCCTCAAACAAAATAGTGTTTCAGGAAGGTCCCATTTACTGGGTCTCCAAATATCTCTGTATCATCTAGAACGTGTAGGATGAACGGGTTGTTTTCCAGAACTTCAATCACCTTAAAAGGGAAAAACCACAGGTTGTCGAATTTACTGTGCTTGGACTTGTCTTCCCTTCTGGCATCCCACCTCAAAACCATGCCACCTTCTTGAAAAATATCCTTCTTGGTTTTCTTATCAAAGGCTGATTTGATCATATTAGCGTATGCTTCTGTCTTCTGATCTAGTGCTTCCCTTCTTTGTTGAACTTCTATAATCTGAAAGATTCTCCTTTGGATGTCATTGGGTTCCGCAATGTCCTCCTGCAATAATTTCAGGACTGGTATACCAAGTTGAGTAGGAAAAACAACATCTATTCCATAAACAAGATGGAATGGTGAGGTTCCCAGAGGCTTCTTAGTGTTGATCATGTCATCCCATAAGGCATATTTGAGTTTAGAGTCCTAGGATTTCTTGCTTTCAGTCAACAAATTTTTAATGATCTTGATGAGAGTCTTGTTTGATGATTCTTCCGAGCCATTTCCCTGAGGGTAATAGGGTGTGGAATGTGTCAAGGAAATGTTTTGACTTCCACAGAAGTCAATCATGGCTTTGGACTTGAATTCTTGGGCATTGTCTGTTACAAGCTTACTGGGGCAACCAAATTTGGAAAAAATATTAATTTCCAGGAAATTCATGATTACCTTGTCAGTGGCATTCCTGGTGGGCACAACCTAAATACATTTGGTGAAGTAGTCGTTGGCAGTGAGGATCCACTTGTGTTGTCCACTAGAGGGTGGATTTATTTCTCCTATGAAGTCTAACCCCCATTGCTGAAATATACTACTGGCTTTGATAGGTTTCAGGGACAGTGATAGTAACTTCATCTTCCCTGCAAACAAATGTCATTCATTGCATGCTCTAACAGTGAAAAAGACATTAGATAAAATGGTGGGCCATTAATATCCAACCCTCAGGATCTTGAGCATTGTGGCCTTCCAGTGCTGGTGTCCGTCACATGCTCCTCTATGCATTTCTGTCATGAGTTGTTTAGCTTCATTTTCATCTATGCATCTTAACAGGATGCTAGTAGGATCTCTCCAATACAGGTTCTAGTTCGAGATGTAGAATTTGATAGATTTCAATTTGAGAGACATGGCCTTCGTCTTCTTCACATCTGGGGGGCATTCGAAATGCTGCATAAAATAGATTACATTT
The DNA here is from genome assembly GCA_009831015.1 of Picea engelmannii. Lineage (NCBI taxonomy): Eukaryota > Viridiplantae > Streptophyta > Pinopsida > Pinales > Pinaceae > Picea > Picea engelmannii. The sequence goes on along the minus strand of ML866083.1, from coordinate 20,739 downwards.
TTATACCAAGGAGAATATGAGTAGGTTTCAAATACCTGTAAGTTTTCTTGTCTAGGCTGTATGATGGGTGTATCTGATTGGGTGAAGATTTGATGCAATTCTAGCACCTTACAGTTTGATTCTGATAGAAATTTGGTCAGTCCTTGCCCCTTGATCATATTGTTGGGCCTTATATGCAGGTCATATTACAACAACTTGACAATCCATTTTCCTCTTTTCCCCTTGCTATCTGGCTAGACCAAAATCTCTTTGACACTACTGCTAGGAACAAAGGTCGTTATGCTAGACTATAGCACATAAACCCTAAAGGCCTTGAGTGCTTTGACCAGTGCATAAGCTATCTTTTCTAATATATCATACTTGAGCTCGACATCTCGGAGGGATCTACGAAGAATGGCTATGGGTTTCTCATGCCCTTCTTTGTTTTTCTGCAACAGTACAACAACAATCGTTTCATCCGAGGAAAAGGAAAAGATGAATAAATATTTGGTAGAGTCAGGGCTGGCCAATACAAGTGCTTCAACTAAATATTGGTTGATTGTTTGGAAAGATTATGTTTCCTTCAAAGACCATTTTATCACAACATATTTCTTCAACATGTTAGTAATAAGCTTCATAATTTCAAAAAAAATTGGCACAAAGCATCTGAGGAAGTTTATCTTACCAATAAAAGACTAGACATCCTTTTTATTTCTGGGAATCTCAATTTGTTGAATGGCACAAACCCTCTTTGGATCAATTTTTATGCCTTCGGTTGATATGATGTGGCCCAGGAGATTCCCTTCTAGCATGGAAAAGTGAGACTTCCTAGGATTGAGAGATATCCCATACCTCTTGCATTTCTTGAAAACCTGCTCCAAATGCTGCAAATGTTCCTCATCGGATTTGGAAAAAATGGTAATGTCATCTAGGTATATGACCATAAATTTGTCTTTCTCTCCGACAAAAGCTATTTCCATGGCCCTCTAAAAAGTGGCCCCTGCGTTCATGAGTCCAAAGGGCATATTTTCATACATGAATCTTCCCCACGGGGTGGTGAATGTTGTCTTTTCTTTATCTTCCTCACAAACTGTTATCTGGTTATAACCAGAGTATCCATCCAATAAGGAAATTTTGTGTGCACCTACAACCCTCTGTAAATATGATCCATCTTGGGGAGGGGGTAATTGTCCTTCAAAGAACACTTGTTCAGATTTCTGAAATCAACACACAAGCGTATATCCCCACTCTTCTTCCTTACAAGTACTAAGTTGGCCACCCAGTTTGAATACCTCAATGGTACAATAATCTTGGCATCCAACATTCTTTTTAGCTCTTTCTCAATTATAGAAATTAACATGGGATTAAATTGTCTAATATTCTATCTAAATGGCTTGGAGCCAGTTTTTAGAGGGATCTTGTGCTGGATGATCTCAGTATCAAATGTCTTCAAATCTTCATAGGACCATGCAAAAGTATCAACAAAATTTTTAATGAGACCGACATACCTGTCTTTTTGTTCTGTAGCTAATGCTTTGGACAACTTGATGATATTGGGATTCTCAATGGTTCCAATATGGCAATTTGTCACCTCGTCTTCTTGATTCTTCATGGCAGTTCCTTTCTAAACATCATTATTGTCGAACAATATTTCCGATGGCACTAGTCCTCTCATAATTTGATTGGTTTTTATCTCCACAATATCATGACCAACCACTATCTTCAACAGATGAGAGGATTTTTGATCTTCTAATTTCTCATTTTCATCTTCTTGACTTTCTTGATCAATTGCGATATTGGAGAATTCATCAACGGTGTGTAGAAATATCTGGAGCTCTAAATTATCACTAAAGACTTGCCAATGCTTTATGTTGTCTGGTATGGATGTTCTATGTTTGATTTCCACATGATATTTAATATTTAGGCCAATGGGAGGCCTGGAGGTGGTGGCATCTAAGGCCAGAGAATCAACCTTTTGATTGTGTTCTCTAGGAATGAAAGAAATGCTAAATGCTAGAAATAAATTATCGATCAGATACCATACCTCGTTTATGTACTGCTTGAGCCTCTATTTCTTAGTTTGATAGATATTCCTCACTTGATTGATGACCAATTTAGAATCATCAAAAACTGCTAAACAATCAATGGCCATGTCTTTGGAAGCCCTCAATCCCAATATCAGAGATTCATATTCAACTATATTGTTAGTAGTCTCAAACTCTAGCTTATAAGAGAGGGTTATAACTTATTATGAAGGGGAAATGAGGAGAATACCTGCACGAGATCCATATTTTTATGAAGAGCCATCGAAATACATCTTCCACACCTTGTTCTGTTGACCAGTCATTGGCTGATCTCTACATTGGCTGACTAATATTTCAGGTTCATCATCATATAAATGAAAAACAGACGAACCAATCCCATCCTCAAAAACATAAATGGGGTGATTTCTTGGGTTCTTATGATCACTGACTATGTAGGCTAACCTTACCTCTCTTTATAGCCTCCTTTGCTCACCACCAAACACATGAATGGTGGCATATGTGAGGTCCATTTGCAATGATCCTCCAACCTTCTTAGCCCAAGTTTTGGATAATAGCATGACAAACTTTGGGGGGATGTAGGCCACCACAATGTCCATGACTACACTCTTCATGGGTAATTTTGCTAGAGAAACCAATATATCCTTTATCAATCCCAAACATTTTACTTTCTCATAATCAAAGGATTACAGGTCTTGGTGAGTCTTGGTAATATCTAGACCTAGTTCTTCCATAACAACTTTGGGCATGACATTGTGAGAGGCTCTTGAGTCCATAAGACAGTTGTGCAGGATATTATCATGGACATTCAGAGATATATAGAAAGGAGGAGAAGCGTCAGAGCCATCCTCAATGTGTTGACCCACAATAATGGTTGGGTTTTCATCCTGTAGACTAATGACATCGGGAGATACACTAGAAGGAGTTGGTTGCAAAACTTTCATGATGGATTTATAGAAAGGTTTGTTTTTTAACAATTCTATCAAAGGGACATGAGTGTAAGTTTTAAACCTACGAAGTAAAGAAATGCATTTAGATTCTTAATAAAGACAAAAATTAATCAATGGCTCATACACATAATACACACAAAATTTATACCAGAAACCCTCAACCGGGAAAACCTTTCTTATATTCATTATATAGAATTTCACCATTCACCATATAATATATACAATGTTTTTAGGTATTCCGTAGATACCAAAACCCTAATCCCTTAATCCGGGATTAATTTACAAATCCGCTAAAATTAGCAAAAAACCACCCAAAAAAAAATTTCAGGGCGCTGCCCTGAACGCTGCACGTAACTAGGGGGGGGCATACCTGCCCCCCCCCTGGGACCCCCCTAGGGGATCGTCAGATGTAGTTTTCATATCAGACGTTCCCACACACACACCCATGCAAAGAATAAAACACATACCCAACAATGAGTCTTGATTTTTCTCAGCTCATGTGTTGACCCTTGACCAAGTTTTGAAGATACTTGGTCATATTTGACCATTTTTGGGACTTCGACAACCTGTTGAATATGGAGCGCTAGATGAAGCACGGATCAAGGGATCTCGACCCACTTTTGGGTCCCTTTTTGGGTTTTGGGAATATGTAATGGGAAAGGGATGTCGACCTATGGTTTTACCCATGCTTAGGCCCATTTTGTATGTATAAATAGACATATAGGCATCTAGTAGAAGGATAAGGATTGTATTGTATCTATGTGATATATGCTAAGTGCCAAGAATGGATCTATGTGATCGAGAGATTTGTGCATTTTGTATAGACCTGCAAAGCTTAGTGCAAGTCTCAGTGTGAAGACATAGAAGACTTTGTGCTAAAAGGCAAGGAAGAAGGATCTAGCGGGCTACATAGATCTTCTATCCTGTGTGAAGTAAGGGTTCCTATGACTTTTTGCTTGTAACCAGTTGACCAATGATAATATAGAAGAAGAGTTGGTGGACATAGCCCAAGGGTGGGGGTGAACCATGTAAATTTGTGTGTTATGCTTTGTGCCTTGACTTGTTGTGCTTATATCTGCTTTTGCTAAGTTCTTTGATATATTTAGATGGATATATTTATGATTTGTGCTCATTAGATAGGTATGCATAGTATATCTGATATGTATGAAGATACTTAGTGCTGAACTATTGGATCTGACTTGTTTATTGTTTCTAAGTGCTAAGTTTCCTTAGATCTAAGTGACTACTGCGATGCTCTGTGATATCTGCGAAGTATAATAAAGACTGAATATTGATGAATAATCGATGCTAAGTGCTCTATAAGAGATATAATCACAGATTTGTGTCCTAGATAAGGTTGCATACATTTGATTCCTTCAACCACCCCTGCCTCTACCTCGGGTGAGAATTCATCTGCTTCACAGGTGTTGCCGAAAGGGCTGGTAGTTAGGGCTTTGTTGGTGCCCTCTTGTAGTGTTGAACCCTGGGTCTACCCCTGTGCCAACAAATGGTTCCATTGCCGAAACCTGAAACCGTGATTGCTGGGAACTGAGGAAGAAGAAGCTTTGTACAAATATTCATCCTAAAACTGTGGAAGCTCTATGCGTGGATTTGTGCCCTACTGCACAGTAATCCATTTGATTTGAAAAGCTCTGTGCTAAATAAAGGAGGGATAGATTTGAAGAAAAGAAGTGAGATCTTAACGCTTTGTGCTCTAAGAAAGGTAAAAGTGGAAGTTTTTGAAGAAGAGAGGTCAGATATGTAGAAACGAAGTAAGATCTGTAAACTCTGTGCTCTAATAAAGGTAAGAATAGTTAAAAGGTGTTAGATATGGAAGCTTTGTTCTCTATAGAAGTAAAATAAGTGAAACTTTTCTTTTCTAGAGTATGGATCTAGGTATGTTTGATAGATTCTGTCCTATCTTGAAAACTAGGGCTCTGATATATGAAAGAAATCTTGATATGAATAGATCTGATAAGAATAGTGATAGATATGGTATACCTATGCATAGAAAGAATGTTTGGACTAACAAATGGATGCAGGATCCTAGAAAGATTTTTTTGCAGACTAGTTACCATGATCCTAGTGTGCAGTATAGAAGAAGTTGGGGATCATTTAAAAGGAAGAGAGGATTAACCTTATATTACAGTTGCAGAAGACCAAGACATCTAGCTAAGGAATTCCTTGGTGGAAGACCTAGTTGTATTTGTTGCAAAGCTTTGGACCATGAAGTATTGGATTGCCCTAGAATGATTGCTAAGCTCGAAAGAATGAATTTGAATGAAGAAAACCCTAAGGAAGATCCATAAATAGTATAACCCCAACAAGAATCAGAGAAGGTATTGTTGCAGATGAAAGACACATTGAATGATCACCGACATGTTAGGCTACCAGATATATTTAAAGAAAAAGAATGCATTGAAGAAAGAATAAGAGACTTCGACATTGACTATGTCCTTGATGAAGAAACACCAATGAACATTATGCCAGAAAGAACTTGGGAAGCCATAGGGAAACCTGATATGACCCCTTCATTAGGAAGAATAGGACTATTCATAGGAAACCTGGTGAACCTATGTGGAAGACTCACTCAGATATCTATGAATGTCAATGGAACTTCGATAGAATAATATTTTGAGACTATCAAGTTTATTGAGGATAGCGCCCCATTTACTATGTTACTTGGAAAACCTTGGATTGAGAGAGATCAAGACAGAAAGAAGAAAAGGTATTACAACAACAGAGACAAGAGCTAAAAGATTTCATGAGAAGAAGGATCGCGTAGTTGATTGAAGAGCAGGAGAACAACTTAAAGCTATTTGACACTAGAAGCACAGATATAGAAGAACTACTACACCTGAGTCTTAGGAAATAATCTCAGCAACATGAAGTGAATATGTCCAAGGAAAATAATAATGAGAATGAAAAAAGAACCACTGAGACAAAGCTCATGGGGAAGAAGGCTAGAAAGCTGAGTAAGAAGAAGGCTAATATTGAAAGGTTACAACAGGTTCCCGAGGGTACCTCGCAGAAGGAAAACTTACAGAATTTTAACTTCACTGAGATATCAGAACATTGACATAGGCCACTTCGTTGTGGCAAAGTAATATAGCCATTAGAGGCTGATATAACCATTCAACTACTGCTTCGAATGGATCGAAAATCATTGATGGCTCATCACCAGACCATCAGACCGCACCATAATAGACAAAACATGAATTAATGAGGCTCATACTTGTTGCAAAGAAAACCGTTGCCAAGATCACCTATTTATCTCATCACGCCATGACAGAAGAACACTTTTGCTAAATGAGAACTTGAAGCCCGCATACTAGCAAGTGTATATAGTGATCATCGCACCCTCATTATTCATTCCTGAGTAGTGTCTGAGATCATTGTGACCCCAATAATTTATCCCAAGAACGTATGTCCGAAGAGCTTAGCATACTTGAAGAATTTGCGAAGGAAGTACTCGCTAATCTCAGGACTGAGAAAATCATGTCAGAAAGAAGGATGTCTGCAGGTGTGCAAGCATCATCAATAGGAGGATTCCAAGCTTCCCCATTGACTGCTCATGGAGCAGAAACTTCCAGAATTGTGACAGAGACAAGAACGAAGCACAGAGACGACATTGCAAATGCCAAGCTGATTCTGAGCATTATACCTTCTTACCTACCCCCCTAAGTGGCTCCATCAACCGAGACAGCATGCCCAAAGATTTTGACTATACTTTGGTCACAACGTACCTCCCTAAAGGGATACGTGCAGTTCAAACCGACCAGGATAAGCTCACAACATTGAAGTTCAGTGACTTCAACATTGGCGATAGGAAGGCTTAAAACATGCTCGCCCCACATAAGTACTGGACTGGGACTAAAGGAAAAAATTTGAATATTATCCCGCAACCATGGACCCAAAACCTTGCACAGTCCACACTACTCAATGTGATAAAGCTCCTACACTTCAGACGACAACAAGAGGTGAATGCATGTGTAAAGTTACTACTGTCGTGCTATCACAGAGGTTACTTATGGTTGAAGCATCGCATCACTGTGGATCCAATCTTGATCAATCGGATAACAGGGCTGAGCATGCAGGGCCCTGACCCACAAGAGTTTTACCTTGAAGAGACCTCAGATCGAGCATTAGCATAGAGAATCAAAGAGACTTATGGCGATGTCGAGAAGGGCATGCGAGGTTATAAGGTAACCTCTATCCAGAATGGTGCAGTGCACCTCACATGTCAGCTGATTATAGGCAAGATAGTTCTCAAAAATCGCCCCCCAAGTCACTTGATTCGTAGTTGACATCACAGGAAAGTGCGTGGAGAGACTACAAATGAATTGGGCACAATACCTTGTAAAGAAGCTGGAGCTTGATTGTAGAGAAGTGCAAGACCAAGGGAATGAGTTCCACTTTAGTTGGATTCTCATCCTAATTGCATTCATTGCATGGGAAATGTCGGAAGGTGCAACCTTCCCCGACATTGAGCCCTTCGAACCTCTATCCACAAAGTTATGTATGCTATGGTACTCTAATGATATGAACAAGCAGTGGCAGTCCAATTCTGTCTTCCATACGTACTACAACTAGTTGAAACAAGCCATCTAGTCTGAGCCCTGGATGACCTAGAATACCCTCCACAGGTTTCTACCCTTAATGAAGTTTAGCATAGACCACCACTTCATTTATATAACAGTGCGCGCCGATGAGAACAAGAAGCAGTTGCAGTCATATTACAAGCTAACAGACGAAGACATAGAGGAAATCACTAAGGAATGGTCAGAATACCTCCTTATTCCATCCAACCCTGTGGATTTGTCCGATGTAGATAGCCCAAAAGCTACGCAGGATACACTCAGGCCAAGCAAGATGAAGAAGCCTGAAGAGGTTCATGATGTAGACAACACATCTGTGAGGACTGCATCCATTTCACTAGACAAAGGGGGTGATGGTGAAGAGATCGAAGGTGCAGAAATTGAGCAACAAAAAGATGAAGTACCACCGCTTAGGGACGAAGAGGACTCGTTGAAGAAAAGGAAGGTTTCACCTCCGAAATATTCCTCCCGGAAGAAACCTAGAACCCCTGTAACTAAGATACAGACTACCCTCACATTGGATGATTTTAATTTCATCATCACAGTTGTGAATGATGATTCACAAGAGGTATTAGAGAAGCATGAGGTGAAGCAAGAGTAGAATTATAATAACATCGATATTGAACTCCAAGGAGTGAAACAAGCACTCCATTCTATCCTCCCAGTCTTCACTGCACCTCTGACAGCAAGAACAGTAGAACCAGGAGATGAGCAAGCCCAATTGCACCAGATCTCTGATAAAATTGAAGCTTGCCTTTGACAAGCTCAGGAAGAGACAACTCAAGACATCTAGGCTTTGAAATAGTATAGGGAGTACTTGTTGAGTAGCACAATGCTACCGAATGAGAAAAAATTTCTATTCAAGCACAGTGGGACAATGAGAAAGAAGAGCTACAACAGAGAAAGGAGAATTTGATCGCAAAGAATCTAGAAGTAAAGGAACTGGTCATCAGAGCACTTCACTCTGTGACTGTCATAGAAGTGAAAGCTGAAGAACGAATTTTGCAGCAGGTGGCACAACTCGAAGACGTGATCCAACATCTTTAGCAATGCATTGCAGACCTGGAACTTCGTACTGTTCCTGAGACCCCTCAAGAAATCAAAGACCTAAGAGAGGCAACTGCTCATAGTGCAGTTGGAAGAATGGAAGCTCTTGCCTTGGAGTGCAAGTAGTTGAGCTCTAAGAGCGCTCAGATGTATGAAACCTCATAGAGAATCTAGAGTTACAAGCATTGGAGTCACAGCTCCAAGAATCGAAGAAACATGTAGATACGTTACAGGTGCAACTAAATGCCTTATCACCAGTCAAGAGAATGAAGAGGTTTCCAAGGAAATGCACAACCCAACAATAGATCCACATGATCCATACCAAAGTGATGGAAGTCTCTCAATGACTTTAACCAGTGCAAGAGAAGGCATGCCAACTATTCACTGAATTTGAAAGCCAAGGAGTAGAACTTGAAAACAATTTGAGTGCAGGAGAACAATGCCTAGAAGGACCAGTCAATGACACACTCATTTAGGAGTTCACTAAGAAAGAAGCAGTAGCATTGCAGCAGGTCGAAGAATCTCGAGCCAAGCTCAAGGCATTCGAGCCAGAATTTCTCAGACCAGAGTGACTCGGGATGAGTCACAGGTGAGTGTTGGGGGCATGTTGGCCCTTGACCAAGTTTTGAAGTTACTTGGTCATATTTGATCATTTTTGGGACTTCGACAGCCTGTTGAAGATGGAGCACCAGACGAAGCAGAGATCAAGGGATCTCGACCCACTTTCAGGTCCCTTTTTGGGTTTTGGGAATAAGTAATGGGAAAGGGATGTCGGCCCATGGGTTTACCCACACTTAGGCCCATTTGGTATGTATAAATAGACATATAGGCATCTAGTAGAAGGAGAAGGATTGTGTTGTATCTATGTGATATAGGATAAGTGCCAAGAAGGGATCTGTGTGATCGAGAGATTTGTGCATTCTGTATAGACCTGCAAAGCTTAGTGTAAGTCCTTGTGTGAAGACATAGAAGGATTTGTGCTAAAAGGAAAGGAAGAAGGATCTAGCGGGCTGCATAGATATTATGTCCTGTGTGGAGTAAGGGTTCCTATGACTTTGTGCTTGTAACTAGTTGGATGACGATAATATAGAAGAAGAGCTGGCGGACATAGCCCCAGGGTGGGGGTGAACCACGTAAATCTATGTGTTATTCTTTGTGCCTTGACTTGTTGTGCTTATCTCTAATTTGTCTAAGTGCTTTGATATATTTAGATGGATATATTTATGATTTGTGCTCATTAGATAAGTATGCATAGTAGATCTGATATGTATGAAGATACTTAGTGCTGAACTACTGGATCTAACCTATTTACTATTGCTAAGTGATAAGTTACCTTAGATCTAAGTGACTATTGCGATGATCTGTGCTATATGAGAAGTATAATAAAGACTACATATTGATTAGTAATCGATGCTAAGTGCTCTATAAGTGATATAATCATAGATCTATGTCCCAGCTAAGGTTGCAGACATTTGAGTCCTGCAACCACCCCTGCCTCTACCTCGGGTGAGACTTCATCTGCTTTGCAGGTGTTGCCGAAAGGGCCGGTAGTTAGGGATTTGTTGGTTCACTCTTAGAGCGTTGAACCCTGGATCTACCCCTATGCCAACATCATGTTCCAGGATAAAAGAGGTTGGTGGCTTATCATCTTCCTTTTTTTCAATGGAAAGAAGTTTTGATAGTGGAGATGACTGAGTTTTAGATGGCATACCTTTATTTGTATTTGGCTTGGGAGGGGCTTCTACTTGTTTGCCTTGATCAAAGGTGGTGGCATTGGAAGCTCCATTTCTCATCCTCAAATTATATTTCTTCTTGGGTTGGCCTTGAATAACTCACTCTTCCCCTATCTGATCATCAAATTGATTTGACAATTGTGCTACCTCATATTCTTGTTTTTTTAAGTGACTGGTATAATAATCAGTTTCATTGAAAAGCACAAAAATATCATCCATGACATCATTGTCTACATCTATCTCTTCAATCTGATTGTTTTTCAAAGGGGCAACTACCCTTTGATCATCAACATTTCTCCTTTCTCTCTGCATTACTTGAGGATCATCATTAGGCATTCTGAATTGGTTCTGATTTCTATTACCATCCCCTTGAAAGGTTATGTTTGGTTGTTTGGATTCCCATTTTATCTTAGCTATCTTAGAATTCAGGTCCTTCAAAGTCTTAGTCATGTCTTCAAGTTTGGGATTAGATGTAGCTGGGTTAGAGTAGGTAGAGGCATTCTCTCTCTTTTTTTTCTTCTCTTTTTCAGATCTAGTCTTTAATCTGTCTGATGCCAAAATATTAGATTCAACTTCGATGGTTGCTTCCTGCATGGATAAAAATGTGGTTGATATTCTCTCTTTCAGGAGGAGGGATAGTTCTTCATCAAATGCATTAGGATAAGTGATCTTGGCAGAAGCTTCAGTTGGTTTGATTTCATCTAGGATTCTACCATACATTTTATTGAATCTCTTGGTGAATTCTGAAATAGATTCACCATTCTTTCTTTAGAGCCCCAAATTCAATGATGTAATAGAGATAATATCTCATATCTCCCCATTGCTTTATGAAATCTTCATTCAATGCCTCAATATCAACAATGGAGGCAGGAGGAAGACTCCTTAACCATTTTCTGACCTCCCCATCCAAACTCTGTACGAACAACCTCATCCACACATTTGAATAATCAATGTTAAAGTTGTCTGCAAAACTGTAAAAGGCTACCATATGTTCTTCAACAGTTATTTCACCCTCCCCATTATATCTTGGCAGATATTTCATGTAATCTGTTGTTGGGAGTGCATGTAAAACTACAGGTAGCACTGAGGGTGCATATCTGGCAACAATTATGACATCCATCCTATTAATGGCCATGGCTTGAACAATAAGAATCTGCAAATTTATCGGAGATACAGAAGTGGATGCAGGAATAGATACTGAAGTGGAATCAGGAGTAGGATATGTGTGAGCCCCTTTGGAATTACGATTCTCGGGGCTAGAAAATTCAAGCTGCTCGTGATGATGGTTTTAAGTATTCTCTTTGTGTACAACGTTTCCCTTGAGGGGGGAAGTGTATCTCTGAGCTAATGTGGATTTACTTATGTTACACATCAAAATTACTCACTTTGATAGTGTCGCAAGTGTCGTCATTACAAAGGTTGCAAGTGTCGCATTTTGCTCACAAGGTCGCAAGTGTCATATGTTGCTCACAAGTGTCATAAAAACATCAAGCAAAGCATACTGC
>ML866081.1:0-12979 GCA_009831015.1 Picea engelmannii | reverse complement strand
ACCCAAGCATTGAACCCCCAACTTCACTATGGACCTAAATATTTCAAAGATATAAAAGAAACATGAAGTGAGAACTGTTAAGAGGATTGATTCAATTGATGAAATTATTAGTAAGCAAGAAACACCCAACAATCTCAAAATACCAGTTTTGTGTTATGGGTAAAACTAAATCTTAATGGCACACACGAATGGAATGAATGAATCATAGTTTAATCTTAAGTAATCCCTTCACTATAAATGGAATATCCCACAACTTAGTAAGGACTATTTGAGAGCAACATTGAGAGTAATTTGGGAAATCTTATCCTCTCATTGCCTTGTAATAGAAATCTTATCCAATAGATAACTACATTTATTTCTATCGTGGGACAGAGTCGGTGCCGACGAGTATTTGGCTTTCTTTGTCCGAGACAAACATGAAACCCCGCAGGTGACCGCCTTTTTCCCGAGGTGGGACGGAGTTGCTGCAGCCACTACCATCTGGCTTTCTTTCTCCAAGATAGATCGAAAAAGCACTGGAAATGGATGCGCCTTGAAAACTGTGGATAAGACAAAAACACAGATGTCAGTGTTTGATAGGTCATGGATATACGACGAAAAATCTAAGTAGAACCTCGCCTTAAAGAACGTCTTTGGTGTAATACTTTTATGATTATTTTAATACATAAATATTACATGTAAATAGTATATATATTGTTTATATTATATATATTTTTATATAATTATTAATTTAATATTTAATATAGTTTATTTTATATTATAAAAATTAAATTTATATATTACATAATATTGAAATTAAAATTAAAAAATAATAAAGTAATTATATTATTTTTCTTTTAACAATTTTAATAGTTATTAATATGTTAAAAATTATTATGCTTATAAATTATTTAAATGGAAAATGTAACCAAAAAACTTGTCTAAAGATAAATTTCCTAGCTTATATAGTTTAATCATAGAATTATTTAAGCTTTTAATAGATAAGGTGGCTCTAAGTTTTAAGGTTGGTTTTTTAAGGGGTTAGTCGACTCTGTCGACTAAGTTCGATAGTAGACTAAGAATTAATCGGTCGACCGTCAAAGTCGGAAGTACAAGTCGGTCGAGGTGTAAGTTAAGCCCATTGATCCAGGCAGTTAAGAAGTAACAACTGCCTAGTAACTGAATATGTATGTATAAATAGATGATCTTGTATCAAGGAAAATGTCTCTTTTGTGTTGTATTAACACATATGTAATAAAGTATTAATTCTTGGGTTTCCACTATTAGGTGTATGTCTTTGCTTATGGATATATGTATGTATTCTATATGCTTTGTTTGCTTATGTGATGGACTACTGGTAACATTCCCTACTTTTCCCTAAATTACAACATTGGTTCTGTTGTCGGTAGTTCTGAACCTGGGCATGCAGAAAATCACATAGATGATAACTTTACAAGACATACGTGAATGATGACAACGAAAAATTGAAAACTACATCAATAATTATGAAAGAAGGAACAACCTCACACTAACAGAAACAAGATCATGATTTTTCTTAGAGATTCACGAGCGATTTCTAGAGGCTATTACAAAATCCATATTTGAGTACATTAACTGATCTGGTAATGCAAAAATTGACTCTTGACGAAAAATTAACGCTCAAGCTCACAAACGATGGATGGATGAACTTGCATGAGTGGGTTGAAATAATTGCGGAAGATTATATAACATAACAAGATATTGAGGATCAAACTTCCCTCGACACAGTAAAAGATAAATTCTACACGAAACTGCACGACAGATTTCTATGCACCATCCCAAGATTGCTCCATAAATTTTTTCTCGACAAAGGAGTCAGCGACATTGTTGAGTAATGACCATGACTAGGTACACCACTACAAAATAGTATTTTGGAAGAGAAAGACGAGAAGTGGGAAGAATTCCTAGAGGAAAAGTGCAAAATACAAAAGAAGTCTGGGACTACTTTCCGAAGCAATAAATATGGTTGTCCCCACTGACTTCGAGTAAGTCGGGGCGACGATTGGGGGTCGGTTGATCTGTGAGACGTCGTAAGAAAAAGAAGAGCATACCAGTGTTCGTTTGGCTGAAGCATAAATGTCTTTGAGAGGAAAGAAAATTTACAAACAAACGATCGATATCCAAAAATTGGAACGAGACAAGAATTACAAATAACATAATTTACGCTTGAATTATGAATTATGAAGCTTACCATTGATGTTTTAAAAATTATTGTTTCATTGAGATTTGTTGGAGCGTCAAGCTAAAGTAATGTTGTTCTTATCTTTAGTCTTATAGAAAGTGAATTTTAGTCCTTGGATAAGAGGAATTCAGTGATTGGGCATTGGCTTAAATATTGCCATACAGATCATAAACAAATGAAAATAGAACAAGAACAATGACATTAGTGCTCCATATCAAAGGAATACCGCGCATAGAGGAAAACAAAAAAGATTGTCATCTTAGTTCAGAGGAAGGAGATCCATTAAATCCCACTCAGGCCAGACTCTACATCGACCCCATGACCCTGTGGGCATCTCCGAGAATTGAGGTAAGATCTGAAACTTTGTCACTTGTAGTTAGTGAAGGAAGCAAGGATAATAGTAAAGGTAGTCAGAGTAGTGGAAGTAGTGTGACAACCCAACTTCAGGTAGTGTCACCAAGAAAGAATATTACGCAGTACACAATGGTGGGGGTAGATCTCACTTTGAGAATGCCTGTCTTTCATGGATCAAGAACAGAAGATCCAGAACAACACTTATTTTTCTATGAAGCAATATAGACCGTGAAGAACGTCTAGGATGATGATGCAAAGATTTAGTGACGAAATTCATAGATTATGTGTTACTTTGGTATATGAAGTATCAGTCCACTGCACCTGTGGGACAAGCTAGAACGTTGGCAGACATCAGGCAAGCTCTGTTAAAGGAATTCCATTGACCGAAGTTTGAGTCACAGTGTATTACATAACTAAAAGAGATCAAGTAGTTACAGAGTGAATCAGTATGGGATTTTGATCAGAGATTCAAGATATTGATGATCGGTTGACCTTCCATATTCCATATGAGCAACATAGGGAATGGTTCATTGCGAGATTGATACCACATATACGATGCCCCTTGACATAGCAAAATATTACGTCACAATAAGAAGTGCTAGAGATCACCATGAAGTTAGAAGCATCCTTTGTAGGAGAAGATGGTGCAACGATGGATTAGGTTCAGTCGGAGTTAGTAGCATTGATAATTCAGTTACATGAGCTTACTGAAGGAAAATAAAAGCGTGAAGAAGTCGGGTGTGTTACATGTAGAAAAAAGGTCATCATAAGAATGAGTGTCCAACTTTTAGAGAATATTTGGCTACAAGAGCCTTGAATCCCTTGGAACCAAGAGGAGGAGTATATTGTGAGATATGTTGAATGATGAGTAATCATTTGACTGTTGGAGTTACTTCACACACACCTAGAATCTCTTTTCTTAAGGTTTTTCCTTGTTTATTAGTCATTATCTAGTATCCTATATTTTAGGGGAGAATATTCCACCTGGAGAATATTCTCTTTCAGTTGACACTTCAGTTTGACTAGTTGAGTTGAGTTTAGATGTTGCATTGGTTTTGTCACCATGCAACATTGGAATCATCACCATGATAATTTGGCCTTGCCTTGGGATCATCACCAAACTGGTGCATTAGCCTTGATTCCCTGAGTTAACTCCTCACTACTCTCTGTTCAGTCAGTTAACTGAAGACTAGTTGGCTAGTTAACTCAACTAGGTGGCAGTTTACTCCCGTAACTGCCTGAGAGACTAGATTATGTGGCAGTTCACTCCCGTAACTGCTGGTGTGTGTCTAGACCACTCTAAACCACCACTATGGCTTATTATTTATTCATGTATCCTATATCTATTGTAAAATATTCACTCTTTGAGTGTGGAATATGGTTAATGAGAATTCTTTCATTTTTTCTCTCCTTTTTCTTCTTTCTCCAATTTTCTCTGAAAATGTGTGTATTATTGTTTAGCTATATCTATTTTGTGCAGGTTCAACACACTTACATGGTATCAGAGCTGACAGAATGCTAAGCAAAAGCTACACCAAATTATTTTTTGCAGATACTGAAGATTGAAGAACGCAAAAAAAAATGGATTATTCACCGGAAATACTTCTCACGCCTCATAACTATTTGGAATGGAAGCCAAAAATTATGCTTTTGCTCAGATGTAGAGGCTTGTACCAAATAACTATGGCAACGAAAGTAGAGCCTGATTCTTTCGATGAGAAAAATGATTTTCTCAATAGACAAGATATGGCCATAGGATGTATCCTCTATTTTATTTCTCTAGAAATTCTCCACCAAGTATGTGATGTCACACAAGAATTAACTCTAAATGAATCATGGACCAGATTGGAGGTTCTATTTGGGAATAAAAAAAATTGTGAAGAATGCATGCAAGGGATTGGAAAGATAGAGCCAAAAGAGAAATCGTCAGAAGATCAAGCCTCTTATTATGAAGAGTCTTCTACAAACGTTTTTGCACAAATGTATATCCTATTAATTGAAGATGATGTCTACTCCATTTCGGATTTATTTTCTAAATTTCATGTGGAATATATATGGCATGCATCTCAGGGGTCACATGCAGACACTTTTCCATGCGCAATGCACGCATCTCCGGAGACAAAAAGGGAGTCGCGCACATCAGACGCCATTCTGATATTTTCTGAGAAACATTTTCATAAAAAAAAAATGGATATTTGAATTCCTCTCAGGAAAATATCCAATTTAAAAAAAAAAATCGTCCGAAACAGAGTCCGGAAAGTGAAGTTATGATCTTTTTAAAATCAACGAAATTTCAGCATTTTTTCGGAAATGGTCGCACGGTTTTCAAAGTTTCATCCAAACTTTATTTGGATATTATTCATTACAAGAAGATAAATTGGATATGTATGGACATATCAATGGTGCATATACTTCATCATATCCGTGGAGACATCTACATCTTCAACAAAATCTTTAACGAACACAAACTTGCACGGTTGCGAGGTCTTCTTGGAATGAAGGACAAGGTTGCTTAGCAACTATTTTTTGTTCCTTCTCATTTTTTTTTAACATACATTGTACCTTGAGGGTGGGGGGGTTTCCCATGAGGTTTTCCCTCTTTCCTCGTTTATTTCAGTGTATCTTTTGTATTTGGGTACCTAACATGGCTTTGTTGGCGGGACCCATTCTTTATTTTCACCATAGTGATGTTCAGGGAGGGTGTTGGAGTTACTTCACACACACATATGATCTCTTTTCCTAAGGTTTTTCCTTGTTTATTAGTCATAATCTAGTCTCCTATATTTTAGGGGAGAATATTCCACCTGGAGAATATTCTCTTTCAGTGGACACTTCAGTTTGACTAGTTGAGTTGAGTTTAGATGTTGCATTGGTTTTGTCACCATGCAACATTGGGATCATCACCATGCTAATTTGACCTTGCCTTGGGATAATCACCAAACTGGTGCATTAGCCTTGATTCCCTGAGTTAACTCCTCACTACTCTTTGTTCAGTTAATTAACTGAAGACTAGTTGACTAGTTAACTCAACTAGGTGGCAGTTTACTCCTGTAACTACCTGAGAGACTAGACTAGGTGGCAATTCACTCCCGTCATTGCTGGTGTGTGTCCAGATCACTCTATACCACCACTATGGCTCATTAGTTACTCATGTATCCTATATCTATTGTAAATTATTCACTCTTCGAGTGTGGAATACGATTAATGAGAATTATTTCATTCTTTCTCTCCTTCTTCTTCTTTCTCCAATTCTCTCTGCAAATGTGTGTATTATTGTTTAGCTAGATCTATTCTGTGTGGGTTCAACACATTTACATTGACTTCCTATCCTTTGATGCAGAAGTATCAGAGCACTGTCGAGAACTTATTTTGTAATTTTTGTAATTCAGTAGGACTTGACGAAAAGGAATGTCGCGCACTCAATCTCATGACAGAATGCACCACAAATGCATACAAAGTTCAAGGGGAAGAAGGACCGAAATGAGGGGTACCATAATGTAATACTTCAAGAGGATACAATCAGGGAGGAAGAGGAGGATTCAAAGGTTGTGGAAGAGGATAATTCGACAGAGGAAGAGGATTGATTATTTGCTATAATTGTAACCATCCTGGGCTTCTGGCACGAGATTGTGTGAATCCTTGCATGGCGTATATATAATGTAGACAGTTGGATCATGCAATTGAATACTATCTGCAACTAATTGCGAAGTGAGAGGAAAAGAGGAACCAAAATGTTCATATGATAGCAACAAAAGAGCGTGACGATCGACCAAGAGTAGCAACAATTACATGCAAAGGAGTGAGAACAAGAGTTGATGCGATGGAACAAGGAATTCAAACTGACCAGTGGGTCAAGAAAGCAAAAATACATCCTCTAACATTTGACCCACGAAGAGAGAGAGACACGAACAAGAAAGCAAGGAAGGATTTACTAGAAGTAGAATGGGTAGCATCGACTTTGCAACCTGTTTGTGACAGGCCACCTGTGTATGGAATGCCTCCAGCCTATGACCACTCGTTGACATAAAGGACAATTGAGAAGGTAAGTACTTTGAAATGTTTCTTAAAGAGTTGTTTAGAGCTAATGAAGGATGAAACTGCATTGAACACATTGTGTGGGATGATCGATCACTGCACACAATATAAAGAAGCACCTAGTGCACAACAAGTAGTTCACTGGGTACAACACAAGAAAAGGACGAATAGGGAATTATGACTTAATGTGCAGGTAGGAGATTATGGTATGGATAGTATCATCTTGGATATGGGATATGATGTGAATTCCATTTYGAAGCARACATGGGAAATGGTGGGAAAACCAAAGTTGATCTGGTCACCAATTCAGTTGAGGTTAGAAAATCAACACAAGATTGTCCCGATTGGAAGACTGACAGGGGTGAATGTTAACATCGATGGAGTGCACAACATAGTATATTTTGAAGTAATCGAGATAGTGGATGGTAGCAAACCTTATCCATATTTTCTTGGACTTGATTGGGATTTTGATAACTAGACCATTACTGATTTGAAAAAGAGACAAATGATCTTTGAAGTAGCAGACTTGATAGTTACTACGCCATTATATCCCATGGAAGGAAGGGGATATGTGGAACCAACAAGGAGAAATGAACTCGATATAATATGATCATGCACATGGATGACTATATTAATGTTAGTGTTGAAGGTGTACTCAGTTAGCGAAGTATCAATTCTTGCGCGTCAAATTCAGAAGAAGCCCTGGAGCATTGTCAACAAATGTTACATGAGGTATCTACAAGGAGATGTGCTTGTATTACCTACAAATTGCGCTGGATTGGAGATGAGGTCTGTGATCCCCCGAAGTATGATGAACTAACAAATGTAGATATTTTTGTAAAATAATTTTAATTGCAGATACGCGATCAACAGAGATTGTTAGCTTTAGATATTGCATTGAAAGCGCCTCTTGCAAGATGGTGGGTTGCGCATAAGGATAGAGTAGAGAATTGACAGCAATGTAGAAGGATTTTACAGGTAAGGTTCGAAACATAAATTGAATATTTCACACATAAGTATACCGAGTTGAGTTGTCCTATAGATCATCTTGCAAAGTGAACTGCAACATGGATCTCAGTGCCTAAGCAGGAATGAACTTACTTGTTTGTACCCACCTTGGATATGATCTCAAATAACTTGTACTTAGAATTGGAAGTACGTAGAGGAACAACAATCTGGGAAGACTTGACTCACAACTTTAAGGTAACTTTAAAGTTTAGAGATGATACCTCTTCGGTAGACACAACTTTGTAGCTTATCAAGACCAAGATATTTACATTAGAAGATTTGAAGATACCAACAACCTTACGTAGTGCACCAAGATATTCTACGACTATTCAAGAGGTTTTGGAATTCTATAACATTGTTGGAGAAGACTAGGAAGATGAACACCTGAGAAATTTGCAAATACCAGAAACTGGAGGAGACTGTGCAGTAGAGGGATCCAAACTTGAGTCTGTCAAGTATGCAAAGCCATTTAAAATGCACAAAGTGAATATTGGTACGAAGGATAATCCCAAGTTCACAAACATTGGAGATTACTAGAATGAAGAAACTATCTAGAAGATTGTTGATTTACTGTGTGAATACCATAAACTCTCTCCGACTACATTCTCAGAAATGAAAGGGATTGTTGGGGAGTTAGGGGAGATGAAGATTCCTTTGAAGCTAGATGCCAAGTTAGTGAAGCAAAGATCGTACCGATTGAACCCAGTATATAACCAGAAAGTGAACGCTGAAATAGATAGGATGGTGGAAGCTGGGATTATTGAACCCATCACAGAGTTAGGATGAATCATTCCAATGGTTATTCAAGACAAGAAAACATGTGGAATGATCATTTGTGTGGATCTACGAAAATTGAATGATGCTTTTTTACATGACCGATTTCCTACACCGTTTACAGATGAAGTTTTGGAAAATGTAAGGGAACAAGAAGCTTATTCATTTACTGATGGATTCTCTAGATATCACCAGATTAATATCGTGCAGGAGGATAGACATAAGACAACATTTGCGATAGAATGAGAATGTTATAAGTATATAGTCATGCCTTTTGGGTTGAAAAATGCACCAACTTTTAAAGAATTTATTCATAAATTCCTAGAAGTATATTTGGATGATTCGATAACGTTCAGTTTGTTGAAAGACCATGTTGAAACTCTGCGCTTGATGTTGGACAGATGCAGAGAGTTCCAAATTTCTTTGAACTTGAAGAAGTGCATTTTATGTGCGTCGTTTGGTATCATGTTGGGTCATTTAGTATGTAAACAAGGACTTTTGGTTGATCCTGCGAAGATTGTTGTTATTGTTGATTTTCCACCACCTACTTTAGTGCGACAACTGCAAGCAACCTTGGGTCATACGGGGTACTATAGAAAGTTTATTAGGGGATACACACATATCACATCCCCATTGGAGAAATTGTTGAAGGAGGAGGTTAAGTTTCAATGGAACGAGAGATATCAGCAAAATCTGGATACCTTGAAGTAGAAACTGGTTACCACGTCGACTTTAGTATTTCCATATTGGAAGAAGGAATTCCATGTCCATGTAGATGCATCATCTATAGCATTAGACACAGTTCTATCTCATCTAGGGGAAGGAGGTTTGGACCATCCCATTGCATTTTCCAGCAGAAAGTTGTCAATTACTGAACATAATTACACTACTATAGAGTGCGAAGGACTGACAATGGTGTATGCACTACAAAAGTTTAGGAACTATCTGATGGGATCACATTTTAAATGTATATAGATCATTATGCACTGAGATACTTAGTCAATAAGCCAGTGTTGGGGGGGAATATATGCATATGGTTGTTACTATTTCAAGAGTATGATTTTGAAGTGATTGTGAAACCGGAGAAATTGAACTCAGGACCTGATCATTTGTCGCGCATACTAACAGGGGAAGATGCATAAAATTTGGATGACCGTCTATTAGATGCGCACTTATTCACAATACAAATGGTCAACGATTACTTTGTAGATATTGTCCAGTTCTTTAACACAGAAGTAGCCCCACCTGATTTTACAACTGCGCAGAAGAAATAGTTATTAGTAAAGGCAACAAATTATCAGTTCATAGTGGGGAATTTGTATAAACTAGGCACAAATGGTATTCTTCGACGATGTGTATTGGAGCACAAAATACCTATGATATTATCAGAGGCACTTGAAGGAATTGTGAGAGGCCAATATGCATGGAAAGTGATAGATCATAAGATTTTGCATGTAGAAATTTGGTGGCCAACCCTTCATGAAGATGATAAAGAGTTCTGTAAGACCTGTGATGTCTGTCAAAGAGTTGAAAATCCATCCAGAAGATATGAGATGCCTTTAGTATCGCAAGTTACATTTTAGTCTTTTGACAAGTGGGAAGTTGATTTCAATGGACCAATCAACCCACCAACAAAAAGGGTTAGAGAGAGATATATAATCACTGCGATAGATTATTTGACCTGATGGGCTAAAGGAGAACCTGTCAGAGATTGCAACATGGAGACTGCTGCACGATCTTTTTTTTAGAATGTTGTTACAAGGTTTAGATGTCCGAGAATCCTTATAAGTGATTAGGGGACACATTTCTTGAATAGAATGATTGCTTCTTTGACAAAGGAATTATATATTTATTACCAGAAGATAACACCTTATCTTTCTCAGGAAAATCGAATAGTGGAAGTGTTTAACAAGATCCCAGAGCATGCGTTGAAGAAGATATGTAATGTAAATCAAGATGATTGGGACTTTAGGATTCCTGCAGTACTATGGGAATATAAGACCACATGTAAGAAGTTGACAGGAAAGAAACCATTCCGATTAGTATATCGTCAGGAAGCAGTTATTCCCATGGAGTTCATTGTATCGAGTATGCGCATTGTCGCACTGACAGAGCTTATAGATTACAGTGCAGTAAAGAAAATACTGTTAGAGTTAGTGGAACTGGAGGAAGACTGTTTTGTCACAGGATTTCATCAACAAGTTTAGAAAGCGCGTGAAAAGGAATGGCATGAAATACATATTAAATCGAATAAGTTCCAGATGGGAGACGTAGTTTTTCTCCATGACAACAAATTATTGCAGCACCCTGGAAAGTTCCAAATGCAATAGTTGGGTCCACATGTGATATATTTGTGACAAAAGCAAGTGTTGTTCAGTTAGAGAAATTGAATGGGGAAAGCATGGAAGGGATCGTAAACGATATTCGACTGAAACTATATAGGGACAGTTGTGCTTTTGTGCACTGGTATGAGCGTGCAGTATGTGTACCATAGTATTTGTATTATAGAGAAAAAGAAAAAGAAAAGAAAAAGCAATAAAAGAGCTTGAGACAATCCATAATAAACATTTGAAGAGATGCAGTTCTAAATTTGGCATTGTTCAAAGAGTCAAAGATGAATAAGAAAATGTCTCAGAAAGAAAGGAAAATTGAACGAACCATAGGAAGGCGAATTGAAGACCCAGGATAAAGACATGCTTAGAAAAAGGAAAATGCATTAAATTGCAAACATCATGGTAATACGGTGGGAATGCGTAGTCATAAATGAAAAGCGATGATGAAGATCTTGACACGCTGGCAAATCTAGACCATGATCCATCGAAATATATGAATTTAATGAAAAATATGGAAGGGATTGAATGTGAATACTATCAGATGGGATTGGAAATTTTGGGCGCGGAGAGGAAGATAAAAAATGGCAATATCCTATAAAAGAAGAACAACGGGCGACGAGTAAAGGTTATTGTTGCATGAACATTTGAAGAGAACAAAGAGCCATAGGAGAGCTGGAGGTTACAAAAGAGAGAGCTAAGTGTGTTGAAGACTGTATCGAAGAACATAGAGCTATGGCACCACCAAAGGCAGGAGATTCCACATCATAAATTAAGAAATTGTGCACTAAGCAGGCAACAATGTCGATGTAAGAAGAAATCTCGAGAGCAGAAGCAACAAATCCAATCTTGGAAAACGTTCCCAGAGCGTGTGTGCCACCTAGAAATCCTACAACAAAGCGAGATGGTAAATGACTGGGAAGCAGAATGGAAAACCACCATGCCAGAAGCAGTGCAGAAGGAGACACAAGAACCAGAGAAGGATCAAGCAAAAGAATAGGAAAACGAAGAACAAAGGAAGAGAAATTTCTGCACAACAAGAACTTGGATATTGCAACATTTATGATACTTGAGAAGTAAGAAAACCATCTTACCTAGATTGAAGGAGAACGTTAAAACACTTGAAGGAGTTCCACACTTATTCGACTCAATTACTATTTAGGAAGAAGGTATTAAGTTAGCATTTACCGCACAGACAATAGATGAGATTGTGGTGCAATAAGTACAAGCAAAGGAGAATATCACAACTACAAATGAGATTTTTGAGATGCTCGTTGTGACATTGAAGGGAGCGCAACAGAAGACCTGAGTGGCTCAGGACAAGCCACGAGTGAGTGTTGGGGGCCTGTTGGGATAGGACTTTTTGGGACTAGTTTTTGGAACTGTGCAATGCGTGCAAAAGAACGAAAGGCAGTTGGCACACTTTTAGAATCAACACGCACAGGAGGAGGAGAACAATTAGAAGTCGTTATGCATTTTGGTCCATTAGAAAAGGGCTAAACCATAATGTAATTGTATAAATATGTAAGGGTTGGGATAAAGAAGTAACTTAGCAAGTGGTAGTGGAGAGTGAATGAGAGTAAGGAGAGTTAAGTACGCACTCTAAATGCGAATGTAAGGGTGAATAGAGACATATAAAAGGACAGGAGAATGACAAGGGCATAATGTATGAGCACATTTGTATTATTTTATTACTCTGCTATCCTATTTTTTTTAAAACTGGTATCAGAGAAAAAGGTAACTCGCTAGAAAAGAGGGTTCCTGGTTC
Organism: Picea engelmannii; assembly: GCA_009831015.1. Classification (NCBI taxonomy): domain Eukaryota; kingdom Viridiplantae; phylum Streptophyta; class Pinopsida; order Pinales; family Pinaceae; genus Picea; species Picea engelmannii. Next base: position 510 of record ML866081.1, on the reverse strand, counting down.
GAGTGGGAGAAATGGCAGAAGATGGAAAGTTTAAGGTCGAGAAATTTAATGGCCCAAACTATCAGTTATGGAAGATGTAGAAGGACAATTGTTTATATCAGAAGGATCTTTACCTAGTGTTGGGCGGAAAAGAAAAGCAATCGGTGAGTATGAATGACGAAGAATTGAAGATTCTTGACAGAAAGGTAATGGGAATGATACGGCCGTGCTTGACAACGTCGATGAATTTTGAAATTTTGAAAGAAAAGGCAACAGAGGATCTGATGAACGCATTGGGTAAACTATATGAAAAACCCTTGTCTTCCAACAAGGTATTACTAATGAAGCGATTATTTAATATGAAGATGTTAGAAGATGGATCTGTTGTCGATCATTTAAATTAATTCAATACGATTACTAATAAACTAAGTTCTGTAAAATTGGACTTTGATGATGAGGTTAGGGCTCTTCTAATCTTGTGCTCATTGCCATAAAGTTGGAACGGCTTGGTCATGATTGTAAGTAACTTTG
>WSFP011430390.1:0-21717 GCA_009831015.1 Picea engelmannii | reverse complement strand
GTGATATGGATTATGCTAAGAGTCTAAATTTGAATCATGTTATCCATTAAACAATTCTTCTATATGCACAAAGCCTTTAGTGGGAGGATGAAACTCTGCTTTTGTTGCAGAAGAAATTTCTGGTACAGATTTAGGAGTTGATTGCCTCCTATAACCTTGTTGAATATGAAGTCTTGTCCCTGAGCTTCCTCCTTGTGAAGTTCTACTTGCAAATTGGTTAGTACCTTGGTGGATCTTACTACACCACATGCTTGTGCTCTTGGATTTATAGTTCTATTCATTCACATATATGCTTCTAACTAATATGCAAAACATTGTGTATGAGATCTTACATAGAGGGACATAGACTATTCCTACGATGAAAATCCCCTTACCATGTGTTATCTATTCCAATTGAACAAAATTTTCAAAGTATTTTGATACCTCCTCGGAAATTGTGCCAAAAATGATGGGTCTACTATATAGCCTATTAATTCCTACAAGGGAATCTAGTCTACTAGTGGACTTAATTGTCAACCTAGGGCTTGTAAGCTTGTGAGGTGTTATGCAAAATATATGCAAGGCTTAGGGGTTAATGATATAGTTGGATATTTCTTATCATGTTGTTAAAAACTACCTAGAAACCCATTCAAATGAAAATCAAGAAACCGTAACAACAAAAACATAGTTGATGATTTACACATTTTGTAGCATAAGACATGTAACAATGAATCATTAAGTAATAACGAAATCAATGCTTGCTGAAACACACACACACACACACTTTCAATTATGAACATAACTTAAGAACAAATTTAACTTGACAAACATTTAAGTAATCATGTGCTAAACATAAATATATAGTATAAAACTATAAACAAAATGGTGAAGCAACACCAAGTTCTTTTAGAGCAGGCCCTTTCTTTGTGGAGCGAGGTACTGGAGAAGATTTATAGTTCCAAGTATTCTCCAGTAATCTAACTATCATATGCAATAATGAGGAACTGTGTTTGTATTAAGAAAATATATGATTTTCAGTGAAACTATGTTTCTACAATCTCCTCCCCCTTTGGAATTTTTCCTTTGCTTCTCTGTCTGAGGGAAAATCATTACTCTTTTGTTTAACTGATTAAAAGAATAATTGAATGGACATAATGAGCCACTTAGTTGAAGAATTGATGAATCTTCAAGTGGTTGCTAACATATTCCACAATGATTTAATAAAAATAGAGCATCTTATTCAATTACATAGTTACAACAATAATACAACTGAGCATCTAACATAATTAAGAAATCAAATTAGTGGCTAGAATATAACATGGTATTAATTCTTCTAAAGATGCTTCGTAATTGTAGTGAAATGCATCTATGATTTCATCATCGTGGTAGCAAATTTATTGAACATCATAGAAACTTCTGTTGCTAGTCCACGATTCCTTAGCAACTAAATAATAACAATGCAATATTTGAAAACTAGTAACAAATGAGAGGTAGCATGCTTCATATCCTAGATTTACAACACTGGTTTTGATGACTGGGACTTGTAAAAATGGTGTTGTTGATTGGGATTTTCAACAATACACAATATTCATGGATCCATAGCAAATTCTAAACCTCAGAGATTTGCAGTAAATAAGACTTCATTATTAGGACAAGATCCGCAACAATCAGGGTTCTGTAGCATTCTCTCTTCCACAACTTACCATTCCTTTGATTTTCCCGGCATGCATCCAAACTATAGAAACTATATCTATAGTTTAAGCACAAAAGACACCACTTCTACCAAATGTATTACATAATTCATTAAATTTCATATAAAATAAAGCAAGGTAGACTCGAATGATATATGAGCCAAATTGGTTATAGTTAAGGATATAATGAGGTGAAAAAATAATAATGAAGTGTGAAAACAAAAGGACAAAGGTGATATAAAAATGCTAAAACATGGTCCCATCAACTGGTTAACATTAAGAAATACGAGCTTGCTTAGTAGTGATTGGTGGATTTAGGGTTTGTGTGATCTAGGTGGATCTCGGTGGCCAACCACTTTTTCCATTGAATCAACTTTTCGAGCCTATGGTTTTGATAAACCATGATATTCACCCTTTTGATGGGGAGTGGAATGTAATACCATCTTCATTTTTAAATTACAAACATCATGTAATGATTTCCTAGTGGTCTTATGTACATGCCTACAACAAAACATTAATGCACTAGATCCCATTAGAACTCCACAGTTAAGCGTGCTCGGGCTAGAGTAGTATTGGGAAGGGTCATTGCCCGAGAAGTGCTAGTGTTTTACATGCCTATGGAATTTTATAAACTTAGATTAATTTATCCCACATGCATCATGTAAATTGTTCTCCTCTCACCCTCTCATATATAATTTAGGTGAAGGAGACCCTTTAAGCATGCAATTGAGTGTGATGTAAATCTTGTTGCGAATGAAGCGTAGCCAACATCTCTTTCTTTTTAGAGATAGGATACCCCATTCTACCATTTTGTGTTCTACAATGTTTTTCTCTTTTATTCACTAATAGAAGTTGGGTTTCACTATATTTCTGTGTTTCTTGCAATATCTCTATGTATTTCATTGTTATATCTCTGCTATATTTATGTCTTCATGTCGTTCTCAAAATAATCTGGATCAATGGTATTAGAATAGTCTGCTCCTTGTCATTTCTCTAAGAAGGTCCCCGATGAGGTCATGGTATAGATATTTGGGTCTTGAGCTAGTTTTGCTTGAGGACAACCTCCCTCACTGGCCCAAGCGACCTCCCATAGTGGAAGAAAAGAGAGATGACATAGAAAGATATCCTTTCAAGATGTTGCTTGAGGAATCCCTCGTGCAACAAAGGAATGAGATGATGGAAAAATTTGCTCAGATCCTTCTAAGACTATTGATGGAGATGACTGAGGCATCTTCAACAAGCAACCATTTCAGAGGTGAGACACCCTCCAAGGTACAAGTCAATTTCGATATCCCCTTATTTGAAGGCTAGATAGATGCGGATGCTCTAGAAAAATGGTTGAATCTGCTAGAAGGTTATTACTCCTTCCAAATTTTTTTTGATACTGAAAAGATCACCTTCGTGCTCCTTAAATCCCTTCCCGATGTCAGAGCTTGGTGGGAAGGTTACTGGGAGAGGTGCATCGCGAATGAATCTACACCATTCAAGAGAGAACCCACTTGGGAAGCCTTTGTAGATGCCCTAAAGGAGGAGTTCTACCCTATCATAAATTATGATGACTAGTGCATGATATGGATGACTATGTGTCAGAAAAGAGATCAAATGATGTTGGAGTACGCTAACATATTTCATACCTTGCGGTCAAAATTGGGTATCAAAGACTCCGAGCGAGACCCGATTTTGAAATATCGCAGTGGTCTGCATAGGTACATCCAAAAAAAGATGGATTTATTGGACATCTCCTCATTGGGAGATGCTTATCTATATGCAGTCAAAATTGAGCATAAATTCAAGCAATAGAGTAAGCAAGAGTTCAAGTTTGCAAATCTGCAACAACCGAAGTATGGTAAAGATGACCCTAACTCACAGAACAACTAACCTCAAGACAACCAGTACAAGTCACATTAAAATAAGGGTAACGAGAAGAAAAATGACACTAGAAAGTGGTGTGACTTCCACAAAATATCTTGGCAAAACACCGATGAATTTCACTCCAAACAATCATTGGTAATTGAGCTCAAAGAAACAGATCTAAGCCCCAACTCAGACTCTGATTCATAAAAGAATAAAAGGAGACATATCATTGATTCATAACCCACTACTACTATCGCAACCACAAAAATCCAACCAGAAGAACCATAGGATCTTGAGGAGGGGGAGTGCCTCTTCCATTCACAGATGTGGGTGAAGGGGAACCCACTACATTTCATTGTTGATAACAGAATCCAAAAGAACCTCATCTCAATAGAGGTTTTAAAGTAGTTGGATTTCATGAAAGCACCACACCCACATTGATCCAGTTGGATATCGGTGGCCACCAACCTTTTCCAACTCGCTCAAAACAATTTTCTGGCAATTTTGGCAATTTACTATTTTTAGTAGTTTTTAACTTCCGAGGCCATTTTGAGGGCCTAAATGAAGGTTTTTTGGGATTGAGCTTCTCAATGATATATGAAGGCTCTATTTGAGCCCCCAAAATGAATCTCCTCGATGATACCTTACCAACGAGCTATCGTGTGCCTCAAACGAAGATCGTATGCCAAAGTTATGCCTCCAGGAAGTTGATACACCAAACTACCCAAAACGAGGTCCACAAAACTGTTGGCTTTTTATCTTCCGGGGTTAGGGTTTTGGATTTTCTTTATGATAAAAAGGCATTTGGAACCTCATTGTAAAATAATCTTCTCATATATGCGAGTAGCCGTCAAATCTCTTCTCAGAGATAAGTTGCCACCATTCTAGCGAGTCTTTCACTCTGTATTTTACAGTCTTTGTACATTTTCGCTCATTAATAGAAAATTGTGTATTACTGTATATCTATTTTTATGGTTGCATCTCTGATACAATTCTATTATAATATTGGATATCTGAGATATCTCTGTACATTTCTTTATTATATCTCCGCTCTCATTTCATGCCGAAAATAATCCAGATCAGTGGTATCAGAGTAGGCTGCTCTTGATCATTTTTTCAGTGGATGTCCTCGACGAGATTTGGGTACAGAAAGTTGGGTCTTGAGATTTTCTCTCTTGAATACAATCTCTCTCGCATGCCCAAGAAACCCTCCATGGAAGAAGAAAAGAAAAATGATGGAGCAAACGATTCTATCAATTTGTTGCTTGAGCAAGCTCTCATGCGACAGAGGGACAAAATGATGGAGAATTTTTCCCACATCCTTCAACGCCTGCCAATAGAAAAAGGCGCATATTCATCAAAAAACCACTTTGGAAGCACCTCTCCTTTCAAGGTACAGGTTAATTTTGATATTCCCATCTTTGAAGGTCAGATAAATGTGGATGCCCTAGACAAATGGTTAAATCTGCTAGAAGGTTATTTCTCTGTTCACCATTTTCCGACAGGGAAAAGATCACCTTCGCACTCCTTAAATATCTCCCCCATCTCAAACATTGGTGGGAAACTTACTGGGAGAAAAGTTCCATAGAAGAGTCTGGAATATATGGGGCCGATCCCACTTGGGATTTTTTTGTGGATGTGGTAAAGGAACAATATTACCCTGTTGGCAACTATGAGGACCAATATATGAGATGGACCACACAACAACAAGAGAGGGGCCAAGCAGTTCTGGAGTTCACCAATACCTTCCATACCTTGTGCACCAAGCTGGGTATCAAAGACTCCAGACGAAATTTGGTTCTGAAATACCATGGGGCTCTACACAAATACATCCAAATTGAAATGGATTTTTTGGACATCTCATCACTTTGTGCTGCTTATCGATATGTTGTTAAAATTGAGCAAAACTTTAAGCACCAGAACAAACGGGAGTTCGGGTTTGCAAATCTGTAACAACCAAAGTATGATAAAGACGACCCTAACAAATAGTCTCTTGAAAACCAATCCAAGCCACATGAAAATAAGGGTCACGGGAAGACGAATAAGGACACTAGAAAATTGTGTGATTTACACAAAATCCCCTGGCACAACACCGATCAATGTCGCTCAAAACAATCATTGGTGGCTGAAACCAAAGACAAGGAGCCGAACCCTGATTCCGAATTTGATTCAGAAAATATTGACATAAGGCATATCATCGACACAGACCCCATTGCTATTGTTGCGACCACAACAATTAAAATAGAAGAACCAACAGATCTTGAAGAGGGGATCACCTTTTTCATTCACAGATGTGGGTGAAGGGGACTCCATTTCATTTTAGTATTGATAGCGGAAGCCAAAATAACCTCATCTCAACAGAGGTTGTCAAACAGTTGGGATTGTCAACAACACCACACCTACAACCATACAACATTGGGTGGATTCGCTAGGGACAAGATCTTCGTGTTAGCCAACAGTGTCGATAGTCATATGACATCCAACCCTTCAAGGATGAGGTATTATGTGATGTTGCCCCATTGGATGTCTGTGATGTTCTCTTGGGCCAGCCATATATGTGGAACCACCATGTTATCTATGAGTCTCGACCCCGTAGTGTCATTGTTACTCTGGGGGGTCATCTCTACAGGATACTAGAGGTGGTTTCGACTACTGTCCCACCTAAATAGTGCCGCAAGGTAGTATCTCATACTACAAAATTTAGCTTCTTCACAAAGGTGAACAGAAGGATACTGCAACCGCTACAACCTTGGCCCAAGCACCTTCTATACAACATAAGCAGGTCGACAAGAATGCAACAAAGCACAAATATTCCTTCTACAAACAAACATCTCATGTAGCCAGAATAGTTAAAAAGGTCCAACCCTTCCAGCCACAGGTTCGTGAAAACCTTCAAAAATCTAAGTAGCACAACTTCTCCAAGAAGGTAAGCAACTCATCAAGATGCAGATTCAACAAACTATTTTCCCTCTCCCCCGGGCACTCAACGCAATGGATACCATTGCTTATTAAGGAGGGAGGATTGATCCAGGTGGATATCGATGGCCACCCACCTTTTCCAACTTTCTCAAAACAATTTTCTGGCAATTTTGGCAATTTACTATTTTTAGCAGTTTTAAACTTCCCGAGCCATTTTGAGGGCCTAAATGAAGGTTTTTCAGGATCGAAATTCTCATTATCAAGTAAAGGCTTTGATTGAGCTCCCAAAATGAATCTCCTCGACGATACCTTTCCAACTATATATTGTGCGCCCAAATGAAGATCGTATGCCAAAGTTATGCCCCGGGAAGTTGATACGCCAAACTACCCAAAACGAGGTCCACAAAACTATTGGATTTTCATCTTCCGGGGCTAGGGTTTTGGATTTTCTTTATGATAAGAATGCCTTTGGAGCCTCATTGTAAAATCATCTTCTCACATATGCGAGTAGTCATCACATCTCTTCTCAGAGATAAGATGCCACCATTCTAGCGAGTCTTTCACTCTGTATTTTACAGCCTTTGTACATTTTCACTCATTTATAGAAAATTGTGTATTACTGTATATCTGTGTTTATGGTTGAATATTTGATACATTTATGTTATAATATTGGATATATGAGATATCTTTGTACATTTATTTATTATATCTCCACTCTCATTTTATGCCGAAAATAATCCGGATCACACATCCATACAACATTGGGTGGCTTCACCAGGGACGAGATCTTCGTGTCAGCTAGTAGTGTCGCATGTCCTACGACATCAATCCATTCAAGGATTAGGTATTGTGAGATGTTTCCCCACTGGAATTATATGATTTTCTGTTAGGCCAACCATATATGTGGAAGCGTCATGCTATTTACGAGTCTCGACCCCGTAGTGTCATTGTTACTTTGGGGCGTTAGCTCTACAGGGTACCAAAGGTAGTTTCGACTACTGTCCCAACAAAACAGTGCCACAAAGTAACCTCTCATACCACAAAGTTTATCCTCTTAATGATCTTTTCAAAAGGTGAACATAAGGACACTACAACTACTACATCCTCGGCCCAAGACCTTTCTATATAGCAGAAGCAGATCAACAAGATTGTATAAGAGCACAAAGATATTCTTACTGCACCTATGGGGGTGCCTCCACATTTCATAGTCAAGCAAAGTTATAACATATCCATTCATGCTCTTCATGTTGCATATTCACTGACAAAGTCCTCCCACACTTAGGTATATCATGCAACTATATTGGTTGAACATATCCAACCCCTCCAACAACAATCTCACGACAACCTTCAACAAGCTAAGCATGAAAACTTCTTCAGCAAGGCAAGCATCTCACCAAGGTTCAGATTATAAAAGCTTCCCCGAGAGCTTAATGCAATGGGGAACATTGCTTCCTAAGGGGGGAGGAATGATCTAGGTGGATCTCGATGGCCAACCAACTTTTCCAGTGAATCAACATTTCGATCCTATGGTTTTGATAAACCATTATATTCACCCTTTTGATGGGGAATAGAATGCAATACCATATTAATTTGTTAATTACATATATCATGTAATGATTTCCTAGTGGTATTATGTACATGCCTACAACATAACATTAATGCACAATATCCCATTAGAAATCCACAATTAAGCGTGCTCAGGATAGAGTAGTACTGGGACGGGTGATTGCCCAGGAAGTCCTAGTGTTTTACATGCCTATGTCATTTTATAAATTTAGATTAATTTATCCCACATGCATCATGGGAAATTTTCTCCTCTCACACTCTCATATATAATTGAGGTGAAGGAGACCCTTTAAGCATGCAATGGAGTGTGATGTAAAGCTTGTCGCGAATGAAGCGTAGCCAACATCTCTTTCTTTTAAGAGATAAGCTACCCCATTCTACCAGTTTGTGTTCTACAATATTTTTCTCTTTTATTCATTAATAGAAGTTGGGTTTCACTATATTTTTGTGTTTCTTGCAATATCTTTGTGTATTTCCTTGTTATATATTTGCTATATTTCTTTCTTCTTGTCGTTCTCAAAATAATCCGGATCAATGTGTTTGGTGGAGGGAAACTCAAGATAAAACCCATAAAGATGGAGTCTATCTTCAAGTTGCCAGATCTGATTAATACAACTAAAATTAGGAGATTTATTTGGGAAATGTAGTACCTATGGAAGTTTATAATATCCTTTTAGTTGTAGTTGTGCCACTTCATGCCATAACAACCAGTGAAATAGTTTTCAGTGGCAGAATAATTAACATAAAAATTTCGATGAGTTGAAATAGAAGCTATGTCAAGCATCAATTATTGCATTGCCTAATTTGTATAAGCCTTTATAAGTGGATACATGTGCAAGTGGTTATGTTATGGGAAAGATATTGATGTAAGGAGGTAATATGTTATACTATCGTTATGAAAATATTCATGGTGGAGTCCCAAACTACCCTACATATGATAAGGAACTCTACACCTTGGTTCAAGTTGTTAAGAAATGGAAGCATTATCTAATGAGTAAGGTAACAATTATCCACACTAATCACTAGCCATTGTATTATTTGTAGGGACATATTAAGCTTCAACAAACTTGACACTACAAGTGGATGGAGTTTTTGTAGCAATTTCATCTGGTCATCAAATATAAGAAGGGAAACACTAACAAGTTGGAATACATTCTTTCAAGGCCACCCACATCCAAGATTATAGTTTGGTAACTCTTATGCACATGGAACCTTTTACCCATGATCCATACAAAGATGCATACATGGAAGGCGAGGACTTTAAAGAGGTTTTTAAATAGTTACGGGGCCAAATTTGTGTAGAAGAAGATGATAGGAAGGATAATTATCATCTCCATAATGTGTTGCTCTAAAATTTAGACAAGATTTGTGTTATTAAAGTGAAATATTGCAACTTATCAGAGAGGGTCACACCTCCAAAGTTGCAAGACATTTTGGTGTTGGGAAGACAGTTGGAAACTTACAAATGTATGTGTATTGGCCCAAAATGTGAGAAAATGTAGCTAGATTTATTAGAGGATGCATACTTTGTCATATTGACGAGCCTAGTAACAAAAAACAAGGTTTATACCATCCCTTACCTATACCGACTAGACCACGGGATAACATCTCCATGGATTTTGTAATCATTTTTTAAACAATTAGGAAGGGACATGATTTTATGTTTGTGGTAGTTGACAGGTTTCGCAAGATGTGCATTATTATTCCTTGTAAAAATATCACCAAAGAAAAAGAAGTATCAAACATGTTCTCTCAAAATGTCTAGGTTCACTTTGGGATAGAAAGGAACATCATTTTAGATAGGGATACCCGATTTCTAAGTGCCTGTTGGACTACACTTTGGGAGAAGATGGACACCAAGTTGAAGAGATCTACAAATTTCCATCCACAGACAGATGGGAAGAGAGAAGTAGTCAATAGGAAATTGGTTCATCTTTTGAGTGGTTATAATCAAAAGCATCCAAAGACTTGTGATGAAAATTTGATTTACACTCAACACTATTATAACGAAGCAATCCACACTTCTACTGGTAAGTTCCCTTTTAAAACTTGATTTGGGTATTTTCCACCATCTCCCTTGGATGTTGTATATGAAAAACACAAAGGAGAGATGAAAGACATCATAGGAGATGCATTGAAAGTAGAAAACTTTGTTGAAAATATTATGTAGATCCATTTGCAATAAGAGGAGACATTGAAGAAGTCACAAGAAAAGTACAAGGCTCGACATGATCAACACATAATTGAGAAAAAATTCAATGTGGGAGACAAAGTTTGGTTGCATCTGAACAAAGAAAGGCTCGAGGTCTTGGTAAGAATACCAAGGCTCTATTGTATGGTCCTTTTGAAGCATTTGATAAGGTGGGAGATAATGAATAAAAACTTGTTATACCCTCATATATGTGCATTTATTTAGTAGTGAATGTGGAAAATATGAAACTCTATGAGCCTTCTATGTTGGAGTAGGAAACTGATGAGTAGGTCCTACCTACAATAGAATACTTAGCACCAGGTGCTCAAGCAAAGTTGGTAGAATAATTCTAGAACTACTAGACAAGGGTAGCATGAACTCTGGTAGATAGGGTTGAAAGGGAAACTTCCAGGCAAGGCCAAATGGTAATGTAGGGAGAAGGTAGAGAAAAATTTCCTGACCTCATTAAGTAAAATCTTTTGGGGACTAAAAGCATTCCTAAATGGGGATGTATGATCTAGAATGGGTCATTATATAATTTTTCATATATCTTGGTACTTTATGAGTGGAAAAATTTGAGGAATTGGCTTACCAGGCCCATCTTAGGCATAGGTCCAAATTTGGTGATTTTGGGTCCAAAACATTCTAGAGTTAGTTTAAGGCATCAAACGACACTTTTTGGGGTCATAAATTTACAAGCCTATCTTCAGCCCCGTAACACTATTTCCAACAATGCAAAAAACACCTCAATCAAAGTTCGTATGTGGAAGTTATGCCTCCAGCAAGTTGACCCATCCTATTGAGCACCACGGTACCGAGTGGACGCCATGTCAACCCCCATTACTCATGCATGTGGGGCTATTTATGTGTGTAATCTCAAGAATATTATAGAGGTTCCAAATCCCTAACACTAATTGAAGGTCAAGGCATGCAAAAAACCCTAATCCTAACCCCAGGAAGAGAAGGAAGAGAAGGGGTTCCATTCTTTTGGTATTATTATTGTTCCATAGTTGAGTAGAGAATCTAGGAGTGGGATATTGAAGTATAACATAGGAGGACAAATATTATGTAGTAGCCATTCAGGCCGTAGTGTCCATGACAACTCCATAGTTAGTGCCCCTTTCTTTGTACTTACATTTCATAACTGATAAGAAGAGAGCAATTCATAGGCCTCACCTTCTAGCTGCGATTTCTTTTGTATTGGGTTTCCCAGGTCACATCTTGTGTTCATTTTTGTGGATGGTTTGTTCATTTGTTTATTTATTTCATTTCGGTTTAAGTTATTTCCATAATTTTGAGCACTACACTAGTAATAATAAATATGAGATCTAAGGTAATAAACTACAAAATAAAATATTTCAAAACATTTTAAGATTTGTTGTGATGAACTGTTCTAGTGGAATATCCACAACAATTTATAGATCAATTGAAAAATCTATTGTTGTTGTGTTCATGTATCCTTCAAGCATAGATATGCCCCACAACAAGGGATTAAGCATCATATTCTCCTTAATAATTTCATGGAATTCAACAAGTTTTCTTTCTATCTTGTATTAGTACAATAGTAATAAAAGATGGTGAAAGGGTTTATATAAGTAACCTTTGATAACTGTGGAAGTAAATTTGTTACTTCCCATGTCTAGTAGAATGTCCAAGAGATCCCTCTCACCATCACTTTTGTCATTGCTTTCACCTCTCTTGGCCAAGTAGTCCTTTATGAATTTATTAAGAATATCATACACCTTTTTCCTTGTAGATTAATGTATTACAAAACAAGCACTGAGGAGCCAAGAAACAAAGACCAGGGAAATAGTCTACCAAGTTGGGAGTTGCATGAAGCATCATCAACACTGAAAAATAATTTATTAACTCTTCAAATGCTCAAGACCTAGGATTTAATATTTCTCAATCAAAGGCCATGTTGCCTAATAGATTAAACATGAAATGGAAAGCAACATGTTCAATATCTACACACTTTGATTCCTTCACAAAGCCTTCATAAAGCCAATGAATAATATGATATACTTGATCTCTTCTGGCGTATGATCTCTTCTGGCGTATTACAAAGCTTCTAACCTCTCGACATAAAATAGTCCATCATTAATATCCATAGCACATGCTAACTAGATCCATCCACATCAACAAATAAATATTGAAGCCATGTACCGTGAAAGAGCTTTGGTTTCATCTTTAACAACCTACCCTGCAAAAATGTGGTCATGGGTTTTGAGAACTTCCTTTGCCATGACAAGAGATGAGATTGATCCATTGAGGTTTCATTTAGAGAGACATTAAAAGATCGTATTTGATTGCAAGGTGGAAGAGAAATTGAATAGGAGAATGGAGAAATGAACAATCACAACTAACAAGATGGTTTGGTAAAATCAATAATATAAAACAACCAATAAAAATAATTAAAGATTAAAAAGGTCACCCCTTTAAAAAAATGTCTTTGACATAATCATGATGTCAACTCATTAATACAATATTAAATTATTTAAATTCTTCATTTATTAAATATGCATAAAACAAGCTCATATACACCTAGGGTTTTCCCACCCCTTTCAAGATATAAGTTAAGATCATTCCCACCACTCCTACTTAGAGATATGAGTTCTAAGCCGTTGAAATTGACATTTTCATGCATTGTATTGTTACTTTAAACGAAGAAAATATTAAATTATTTAAATTCTTCATTTATTAAATATGCATAAAACAAGCTCATATACACCTAGGGCTTTCCCACCCCTTTCAAGATATAAGTTAAGATCATTCCCACCACTCCTACTTAGAGATATGAGTTCTAAGCCGTTGAAATTGACATTTTCATGCATTGTATTGTTACTTTAAACGAAGAAGGCTTGACATTCATCTTCAATTCTTGTCCAATGCAGGCAAGCGACTTCACTCTTATTTCATCCTTATTATGTTCTACATAATATCCCCACCCTTGCCCTCATATTACAAAATTTAAATCTAAATATAATATAAAACCTTGAATATTTAATAAAATTGATATTAAAACATTCATTTAATTGACTCATCATCTTACTTTTTATGCAATTATAACTTGTTAATGGATATTGTTAGGAAGTTATAGCAATATGAGAGTAACCCATGAAAGGTTGGAAATAAGATACAATAATTAGTAAGCGTTAAGGGTAAAATCAATGAGTAATTGCATTATGGTTCCAAAGGGAAGAGAATAGTATTGATGTATAAAAAGTTAATGACGTGTATACTTAAAATTACACGTGGCATATCGTCATGGCATCAAAGGCTAGTTAAACCCGAGTCACCTTTCATAATCACAATGTCTCCTTACATTGTATTTGTATAAAAATGCTATATGTATACATGAAACTTATATATTCTCATAAAATATTCATATGAAAGTAGCTTTTGTTTCATTAAAAATGCTATATGTATACATGAAACTTATATATTTTCCTAAAATATTCAAATGAGTAAAGTAGCTTTCGTTTCATGAATATGAATGATATGGAAGTCATGGGAAGTTGAACCCACCCTTTATTATCTCCATTCAACGTAGACTTTAATATGTTAAGCAAATAAGTCAACAACTATAAACACGTTGGACATGTATCATTGTCCATCGCTCCACCAACTCAAAATCTATAAATATTATTTATATTTAATATACGTTTATAAGTCATCAGGTTACCATCACCTCACTTTATAATTTTCATTGTTTTTTAAAGTTTCCCTCAAAATCTATAGATATTATTTATATTTAATATACGTTTATAACTCATCAAGTTACCATCACTTAAATTTATAATTTTCATTTTTTTTAAAGTTTCATATTTAAAAATTTAGTCTGTGTACATATGATATTTGTATATATACATCATGAGTGGGTTTAATGGTTAAGAACATGTGTTTTCTCCTAAAAGATCATAAGTTCAAATCTAAAGAGGATAGGGTATGTATATCTCTATAGATTTTAGTAGTCAAATCGCTGCATAAAGGGGTCTCTTGTCTTGTCCCACAAACAAGGGGGTCTCATACACCATTTTGGTGTCTAGGCCATGACCTTAAAACTAGATTATTATTATTATTATTATATTGAGAAAAATAAGGTGTTTTACAATTCAACATGGGATAGCCTAGATCTTGAGAAATTTGATCCCTCACAATGTTTGATAGATCCGAGTTTAAAATAAATCTTATTTTCAAAATGGGCAAATAGAGATGGGATGGAAATGTAAGAAAGAGTAAGAAGTAGTTTGAAAAGAATACTACATATTTGCAATTAAAGTACAAGCTCATTATAAAAATATTGATTTTATTTTTGGTTGTTTATAACAATTTGAAATTCAAATTGCATGAAGGTTCGAGGTTTTCAATAATTCTTGTGGTTGGTGGGGTTTTATTCAATAATTATATGAAATGAATTTTAAATTTCATAACATCATTTACAACTTGAAAAGGAATTCATCTTTGCCATTCAAATTAAGCTTTCTTTAGTCTTTATAGAGATAAAGTCGACAAGATTGTTGAATCTAAAAACTAGGAAGTAGAAGAGAAAATAATTCACAATATAGTTCTAGAATAAAAAAAATCAATCGCAAAAATGCTAGAAAGAAAGAAAATAAAAACAATGGTTAGTGGTTTTACATTAATTGAGAAGACCCATAACAAGAAATCAAGTAATGGGTTGAGAAGACACAAATCCAAAAGGTCTTTAGTGTATATCTCTATTTGACTCTTTTGAATCATTATTTGGTCATTTTGAAAGCCAACACCTTAGAATGATACACGTTATTATCAAAGATGTGAACACAATGGAACAAGAGAAAAAAATAATTTATAAAATAAATTTTAAAATAAAACTTGTAAGAAATACTCATATCAATTAATGCTTAGCAAACATGTTAATACAATCTAATTGTTTAACTTACATAATACAAAAATATTACGCAAACACCCTTTCATCATTTTTAGCAATGGAATTTTATTATTTACAATTTATATAAACAAATATAAATATGATAAGTTTTATGGAATTTTATTATTTACAATTTATATAAACAAATATAAATATGATAATTTTTTTTATGTAAGGATACAACCACATTAAATAAATACATTCAACATAATTACTATAAATAATCTCTTATTACAACCTATATTAAATTAAATTGTAAAAAAAAAAAAAATGGATATTCCTTTAACCAAAATTAAATTTCTTTCCAAACATGTTATACATTTAACTCTTAAAAATGAAAGCCATGTTATACATTTAACTCTTAAAAATGAAAGCCATGTAAAGAGGTCGAGCATGGCAGCAAATATAATTCCCAACTCCAATTGTAACTCGATTTTAATCAAACAACAATAATTATTCAAAATTGTGCCCAATTCTTATAAAGTAGCGACAACTCACATGTGAAGAGTGGAAACCTTAAAGGATATAAATAATTATTTATTTAATCCTTCTAATGATTTATTATTCAAAATTCTGTCCAATGTTATAAGCTAGCGACAACCCACTTTCCACAAGTGGAAACTGTAAAGACATATATATTTTAAGTTCTCATACCTATTTTTGACACATGTTTTATTTTTTCTTCCTTTGGGCTGTAACATGTCCCAAGTTAGAATTTTCGAATGAATAGATAACCAAAAGAAGACGTTTACCTTGTGGGGAGTTGCCAGTTCCAGAAATTTCTTTGCCAACTGAATATCACCGGGAGAAATTGAGTTGACAGGAGTGCATAATAAACCTTCTTGATAGATAGTTCCGATCTTTTTCCATCGTCGGACCAGATCAACGCATCTTCCATTAAAGGTTTTATGACTATGCCAGCAACGTTTAAATTATCAATGTAATTTGTCCATCCAATGGCATGCGCTTTTGACAGATTGAGGTCGCTGCTGGTTATGACTCCAATGCCATCTAGTAGACTGGTTGAGCTTCAAGAATAGATTTAATCAAGATAAGTCTGCCACCCAAGGACAACCAACAATTGCACCAAGTCCCCACTTTCTTTGATAATTTAGTGATTATCCAGTCCCAATCACTCACACGCTGCACCCCTGTCTTTAGATGGTAGCCCAAATACTTGAAACCTCTTTCAAGAGAGTTAAAGCTAAAGGGGAAGAGCCTCTTTAAGGGAATCAATTCTGTCTCCAAAATCCCTTCGAATAGAACACTGGTCTTGGAGGGATTTAGGGACAGGCCTGACGCTTTGTAGAATAAGTCAATCACCTTCAAGATTTCCTCCCATTCATTAAGGCTAGCCTTTGACATAATTAAAACATCATCCACAAAAAGGAGATGTAAGACTCTCATGAACCTTGACACTTTAATCATTGAAATTGTACCTCTTTCAATGTTGGATTTCAGTAAAATGCTAAGGCCTTCCATTACCAAGATGAATAACAAAGGCGACAGTGGGCAGCCTTGGCGAATGCCCCTTCCGCTTCTGAAGAAATTTGTAGCCTCTCCATTAATTAGCACTGCAAAGGAGGCTGAGTTTACATAGGACATTATCCAATTCGCCAATTGCAGTCTTGTTCCAATTTTTAGAAGAATCGGTCTTAAGAAAGTTCTGTCCACACTATCAAAGGTTTTCTTCGAGTCGAGTTTTAAGACAAGGGCCTTCAAATTATTATTTTTTATACTGTGCAAGCTCTCAAGGGATATACCTATAGCATCTTGGATATTTCTTCCTTTAAGGAAACCCATCTGTTCCAAAGAAAGTGCCTTGGAGAGGAGAGGTTTTAGGCGATTAGCGATAATTTTGGAAATAATTTTGTAGGCTAGATTGCAGAGCGAGATAGGACATAAATCGTCAAAGGAGGTAGGATTGTTCATCTTAGGTATCAAGGTCAGGAAAGTGGCATTAAGGCCTCCTGGGATAGCTCCTGTGGTTCTGGACTCTTCCACCATTGCTAGAATATCCTCCCCAACAAGATAAAAAAATAAACAAAAAGTTCGGCTGTCCAACCATCATGACCTAGGCTTTTTTCTTTTTTTGCAGAGTAACAAGACTTCTTTCACTTCCTCCAAGGTAACAGGCTGATATAAAATGTTAGCTTCCTTTTCAGTCATCATCTGAGGATACAGATCCAAAAGTTTGCATTGATCTGGAAAATTCAGCTCCATAGGTGCCTTGTATAATTCTTTAAAACAATGGACTGTTGCCTCCTTCATAGTTTCCTGATCTGTAGCAAAGTAATCTGGACTAGTTTGATTTTTCCAGATATGTTTCTTCGCTCTATTTTCATTCGCGAAGGTATGAAAAAATTTGGAATTTTTGTCACCTCCCTTCAACTAGAGGGCTCGACTGCGCAATCGCCATTGATTCTCCTCGAATTGAAGAATTACATTCCTTTCTAGCTCCAATTGACGCAAAGTCAATGCCAATTCTTTATTGGAGAGATCACTATTCAATAGTTGAAGAGTAGCCTTTATATCAGAATCTAGCATTACTAATTTCTCTTTTTTTTTTCCCAATAGATCTTTGAGTCAGTCCTTTGTTTTTTATTTAAGTTCCTTTAATTTCCAAATCAGTCTTCGTTGCTTGCCGCTTTCAGTCAAAAACCATGGGTCATTCCAAACTTTGATAACAAGTTCCACGAATCCGGCCTCAGAAATCCGGTGAGGATTGAATTTAAAAGGGTGAATTTTGTAATTCGGCTCTCTTCTAGTTGGAGGATGATGGGCGCATGATCTGAAATGTAGGGGAAATCCACCCACGAATTATAAAGACCAGACGTAGTTAAGAGATCTCTAGATACACAGAATCTGTCAAGTCTTCTCGCTATAGACTCCAGCCCCACACGCCCATTCTGCCAGGTCGGCTCTAATTTAGCAGGCTGGACATCAATCAAGTTATTTGAGGAGAAAATATCTCTATAGAAGTTATCAATAATTTATGATCCTAGCGTTCCTCCCCAGTTCTCATCAGCAGACAACAAAATGTTAAAATCGCCACCTACTATCAAAATTTTTATAGCAAGAATACCACTATCGTTTATTTTATTCCAAAAAGTAGCTTTGTCTTTGCATGGGCCGTAAATATTGAGGAAGGTGATTTCCCTGTTATGAGTGAGGCACTTCCCAGTTAATAAGATGCCCGCTACTGTGAGGTAAGAATCCAGGGCAAAGAGTGAAGGATCCCAGGCAGACAATAGGCCCTCAGAGGTGCCAGCTGAGTTTACTACACTCAACATCTAGGAGGGGTGGAAGAGATAGATGAAATTTCTCACTCTCTGTTCATTCACCAAAGTTTCCTGAAGGAGGATAATATCAGGTCGAATATGATCCAAAAGTCGATGGATTGAGACAACTTTGAGGGTGCCTCTGATCCCTCTCACATTTAATGAGAGGACCAACATTACTTTTCCCTGGCCAGGGCTTTCAATGCTCTAAGAGGCCCAGTTTCACTGGAAGAGGGAGTAACAGTGTCAGTGGATGGGATAGAAGATTGCGCTATTTTTTTTCAGGAGCTTCTGGTTTTTAGTGGTGAGAGTTCGAGACCAAGACCTCTGGACCAAGCATAATCATTCACTTTCTTTGGATGGGGAGATGCCCTCTCTTCATCACATGTGTGGATAATTCTTTCATCTCAACCACTGCCATTGTAAAAGACACAAGGGTTTCGTAATGAACAACTCACTCTGAATTCATAATAAGATATATATAATAATAATTGATTGTAAAAATGATGATATTACAAAGATAGGGCTTGCCTATATATATGCCCTTTATGGTTTTATGAAGAGTCATGACTTTTAGTCATGACCTCTTATTACATTAATGACTAATTTTACTTTTATTTATTATTTTAATGTCTATATATTATATTATTTATTTTTTGTGACATTACTTTTCTTTAAATTTTGCTTTGTCCTCAAAGCAATGATAAGGAAGGATGTAACTGGAGAAAGTGCTCTGATTCCCATGCAACGTCTTCTTCTGGTAGATTTTTCCAGTTAATCAAATATTCCTTGATTACTCGAGAATGTAATCTCTTTTCCCGGGTGACGATAATGGCTTCGGGCTCTAAAATGATTCTTCTTTCCTCATCCAACATATGAAGTATAGTTTGTGCCTTTTGTTGTTGCCCCAAGACTCTCTTTAGACATGATACATGAAAGACATTGTGGATACGACTTTTATCTGGTAAATCCAACTGGTAAGCTATGTGACTGATTTTTCTATTTATTTGATATGGTCCATAAAATTTTGGAGCCAATTTATTCTTCACATGTTGTTTAAGGGATAACTGTTTGTAAGGTTGAAGTCTCACAAATACCCAGTCTCCTACTTCAAACTCTGTTTCTGTTCGGTTTTGGTCCGCTTGTTGCTTGATTCGGTTCCTTGAAACTATTAAGTTTTCTTTGAGTAACTGAAGGATTTTCTGATTTTCGTCTAAATGGTCTTTTACTGACACAACTTTAATGTGGCTGGTGGCCAACTCCTTCCATGATGGAGGTTCGTAACCATAAAGAGCTTGGAAATGTGTCATTTTAGCTGATGTGTGATAAGTGGAATTATACCGCCACTAAGCAAGTTGCAACCATTGAAACCATTTATTTTGTTTGTCAGAGATAAAACAATGAAGATAGGTTTCTAAACATTTATTGACGACTTTTGTTTGACAATCTATTTGAGGGTGGTAAGCTGAGCTCATATTGAGAGAGGTTCCGATCTGTTTGCAAAATTCTCTCCAAAAATTCCCTTTAAATTTGGCATCTCTATCGCTGACGATAACCTTAGGGAACCCATGTAGTTTGTAAATATTTTTACAGAATATTTCAGCCGTTTGTTTTGTTGAAACTGTTTTCCTTACTCCAATAAAGTGTGCATACTTAGTTAGTCTGTCTACTACTACTAATATTTTATCTTTTTTCGTCGGATATGGGTAGTCCTTCAATGAAATCCATTGAAATTTCTTCCCATTTTTGGTTGGGAATGTGTAACGGGTGGAGTAACCCAGGGGTCGACACATTTTCATTTTTGTTCCTTTGACATAGATCACATTTTGCTACATCTTTTCGAATATCTGCACTCATCCCTTTCCAAAAAAATGATCTTTGTGTATTATAGTATGTTTTGAAAAATCCTACATGGCCTGCAGCTGGGCAATCATGAGATTCTTGAAGAACCTTGGCTAGAAATCTTGAGTTGGTATTTAAGTAGATTTTCCCTTTATACCATAAGATGTCGTTTTTCCATTCAAACTTAGGATATTGATTTAAATTGTTGATTATAGATCAAGTCTTCGGGTTTTTTGCATACTTAGTTCGGATTTCATCCAACCATTTTGGGATGGCTATTGATATTGCAAAAAACTTGTGTTTCTTCATCTTTTCGTGATAGGGCATCAACCACGATGTTGTCTTTTCCTCTTTATGTATAATTTCCATATGAAACATGACAATTTTCTCTATCCACTTTTGTTGTTCGGTTGACAATGTTTTTTGTTGTAACAAGTACTGGATACTGTTATGATCTGTGCGTATCGATAACTTACTTTTGAATAGATATTGGTTTAATGCATGATGACAATCATTTCCTTGTTGTAAGTGTATTGTAAGCATTCTGTTTGATTTGATTTCTTTCTCTCAAAATTTATTGGGTGCTCATCTTGCATCAATATTGCTCCAATTCCAAAACCTGACACATCACACTTGATGATGAAAGGTTTGGAGAAGTCGGGTATTTCTAATACCGGGGTTGTGAACATAATGTTTTTTAGGTTTTCAAAACATTTTTGTGCTTCCACATACCATTGGAAGGATTTTTGCTTAATGAGATTTGTTAGAGGGGCGGTTAAATGAGCATAATTCTTGACGAATCTTCGATAGTATCCTGCTAATCCTAAAAATCCTCTTAACTTGGATATGTTTTTGGGTTTAGGCCATTCTGTGATTTCCCTGATTTTCTTGGGGTCTACCTTGACTCCTTTTTTGGATATTATGTGACCAAGGTACTCTACTTCCTCCTTGCCAAATGTACATTTTTGACATTTTGGTGTAGAATTGATTTTCCTCTAGAAGAGATAACACTTGTCCCAAATGTTTCATATGCTCCCTCCATGTTTTACTGTACACTAAGATATCATCGAAGACGACTAAGACATGTTTTCGTAAGTATGGGTGAAACAATTCATTCATTGTCGCTTGGAAAGTGGCGGGGGAATTAGTTAGCCCAAAAGGAATCACCTTGAATTCGTAGTGTCCTTCATGTGTCTGGAAGGTAGTCTTGGCTACATCTTCTAGGCTAACTCTAATACGATAGTACCCGGATCTTAAATCAAGTTTTGAAAAATATCTTGCTCTGTGAAGTTCATCCAACATTTCATCAATAAACGGGATTGGAAATTTATTTTTAATTGTTATTTTGTTTATCCCTCGGTAATCTATGCATAATATGAAAGATCCATATTTCTTTCGAACTAACACTACTGGAGCTGCATGTGGACTTCCTCTTTTCATGATGACACCACATTTTAATAGGTCTTGGAACAATCTTTCTAT
>WSFP011430389.1:0-21717 GCA_009831015.1 Picea engelmannii | reverse complement strand
ATAGAAAGATTGTTCCAAGACCTATTAAAATGTGGTGTCATCATGAAAAGAGGAAGTCCACATGCAGCTCCAGTAGTGTTAGTTCGAAAGAAATATGGATCTTTCATATTATGCATAGATTACCGAGGGATAAACAAAATAACAATTAAAAATAAATTTCCAATCCCGTTTATTGATGAAATGTTGGATGAACTTCACAGAGCAAGATATTTTTCAAAACTTGATTTAAGATCCGGGTACTATCGTATTAGAGTTAGCCTAGAAGATGTAGCCAAGACTACCTTCCAGACACATGAAGGACACTACGAATTCAAGGTGATTCCTTTTGGGCTAACTAATTCCCCCGCCACTTTCCAAGCGACAATGAATGAATTGTTTCACCCATACTTACGAAAACATGTCTTAGTCGTCTTCGATGATATCTTAGTGTACAGTAAAACATGGAGGGAGCATATGAAACATTTGGGACAAGTGTTATCTCTTCTAGAGGAAAATCAATTCTACACCAAAATGTCAAAAATGTACATTTGGCAAGGAGGAAGTAGAGTACCTTGGTCACATAATATCCAAAAAAGGAGTCAAGGTAGACCCCAAGAAAATCAGGGAAATCACAGAATGGCCTAAACCCAAAAACATATCCAAGTTAAGAGGATTTTTAGGATTAGCAGGATACTATCGAAGATTCGTCAAGAATTATGCTCATTTAACCGCCCCTCTAACAAATCTCATTAAGCAAAAATCCTTCCAATGGTATGTGGAAGCACAAAAATGTTTTGAAAACCTAAAAAACATTATGTTCACAACCCCGGTATTAGAAATACCCGACTTCTCCAAACCTTTCATCATCAAGTGTGATGTGTCAGGTTTTGGAATTGGAGCAATATTGATGCAAGATGAGCACCCAATAAATTTTGAGAGAAAGAAATCAAATCAAACAGAATGCTTACAATACACTTACAACAAGGAAATGATTGTCATCATGCATTAAACCAATATCTATTCAAAAGTAAGTTATCGATACGCACAGATCATAACAGTATCCAGTACTTGTTACAACAAAAAACATTGTCAACCGAACAACAAAAGTGGATAGAGAAAATTGTCATGTTTCATATGGAAATTATACATAAAGAGGAAAAGACAACATCGTGGTTGATGCCCTATCACGAAAAGATGAAGAAACACAAGTTTTTTGCAATATCAATAGCCATCCCAAAATGGTTGGATGAAATCCGAACTAAGTATGCAAAAAACCCGAAGACTTGATCTATAATCAACAATTTAAATCAATATCCTAAGTTTGAATGGAAAAACGACATCTTATGGTATAAAGGGAAAATCTACTTAAATACCAACTCAAGATTTCTAGCCAAGGTTCTTCAAGAATCTCATGATTGCCCAGCTGCAGGCCATGTAGGATTTTTCAAAACATACTATAATACACAAAGATCATTTTTTTGGAAAGGGATGAGTGCAGATATTCGAAAAGATGTAGCAAAATGTGATCTATGTCAAAGGAACAAAAATGAAAATGTGTCGACCCCTGGGTTACTCCACCCGTTACACATTCCCAACCAAAAATGGGAAGAAATTTCAATGGATTTCATTGAAGGACTACCCATATCCGACGAAAAAAGATAAAATATTAGTAGTAGTAGACAGACTAACTAAGTATGCACACTTTATTGGAGTAAGGAAAACAGTTTCAACAAAACAAACGGCTGAAATATTCTGTAAAAATATTTACAAACTACATGGGTTCCCTAAGGTTATCGTCAGCGATAGAGATGCCAAATTTAAAGGGAATTTTTGGAGAGAATTTTGCAAACAGATCGGAACCTCTCTCAATATGAGCTCAGCTTACCACCCTCAAATAGATTGTCAAACAAAAGTCGTCAATAAATGTTTAGAAACCTATCTTCATTGTTTTATCTCTGACAAACAAAATAAATGGTTTCAATGGTTGCAACTTGCTTAGTGGCGGTATAATTCCACTTATCACACATCAGCTAAAATGACACATTTCCAAGCTCTTTATGGTTACGAACCTCCATCATGGAAGGAGTTGGCCACCAGCCACATTAAAGTTGTGTCAGTAAAAGACCATTTAGACGAAAATCAGAAAATCCTTCAGTTACTCAAAGAAAACTTAATAGTTTCAAGGAACCGAATCAAGCAACAAGCGGACCAAAACCGAACAGAAACAGAGTTTGAAGTAGGAGACTGGGTATTTGTGAGACTTCAACCTTACAAACAGTTATCCCTTAAACAACATGTGAAGAATAAATTGGCTCCAAAATTTTATGGACCATATCAAATAAATAGAAAAATCAGTCACATAGCTTACCAGTTGGATTTACCAGATAAAAGTCGTATCCACAATGTCTTTCATGTATCATGTCTAAAGAGAGTCTTGGGGCAACAACAAAAGGCACAAACTATACTTCATATGTTGGATGAGGAAAGAAGAATCATTTTAGAGCCCGAAGCCATTATCGTCACCCGGGAAAAGAGATTACATTCTCGAGTAATCAAGGAATATTTGATTAACTGGAAAAATCTACCAGAAGAAGACGTTGCATGGGAATCAGAGCACTTTCTCCAGTTACATCCTTCCTTATCATTGCTTTGAGGACAAAGCAAAATTTAAAGAAAAGTAATGTCACAAAAAATAAATAATATAATATATAGACATTAAAATAATAAATAAAAGTAAAATTAGTCATTAATGTAATAAGAGGTCATGACTAAAAGTCATGACTCTTCATAAAACCATAAAGGGCATATATATAGGCAAGCCCTATCTTTGTAATATCATCATTTTTACAATCAATTATTATTATATATATCTTATTATGAATTCAGAGTGAGTTGTTCATTACGAAACCCTTGTGTCTTTTACAATGGCAGTGGTTGAGATGAAAGAATTATCCACACATGTGATGAAGAGAGGGCATCTCCCCATCCAAAGAAAGTGAATGATTATGCTTGGTCCAGAGGTCTTGGTCTCGAACTCTCACCACTAAAAACCAGAAGCTCCTGAAAAAAAATAGCGCAATCTTCTATCCCATCCACTGACACTGTTACTCCCTCTTCCAGTGAAACTGGGCCTCTTAGAGCATTGAAAGCCCTGGCCAGGGAAAAGTAATGTTGGTCCTCTCATTAAATGTGAGAGGGATCAGAGGCACCCTCAAAGTTGTCTCAATCCATCGACTTTTGGATCATATTCGACCTGATATTATCCTCCTTCAGGAAACTTTGGTGAATGAACAGAGAGTGAGAAATTTCATCTATCTCTTCCACCCCTCCTAGATGTTGAGTGTAGTAAACTCAGCTGGCACCTCTGAGGGCCTATTGTCTGCCTGGGATCCTTCACTCTTTGCCCTGGATTCTTACCTCACAGTAGCGGGCATCTTATTAACTGGGAAGTGCCTCACTCATAACAGGGAAATCACCTTCCTCAATATTTACGGCCCATGCAAAGACAAAGCTACTTTTTGGAATAAAATAAACGATAGTGGTATTCTTGCTATAAAAATTTTGATAGTAGGTGGCGATTTTAACATTTTGTTGTCTGCTGATGAGAACTGGGGAGGAACGCTAGGATCATAAATTATTGATAACTTCTATAGAGATATTTTCTCCTCAAATAACTTGATTGATGTCCAGCCTGCTAAATTAGAGCCGACCTGGCAGAATGGGCGTGTGGGGCTGGAGTCTATAGCGAGAAGACTTGACAGATTCTGTGTATCTAGAGATCTCTTAACTACGTCTGGTCTTTATAATTCGTGGGTGGATTTCCCCTACATTTCAGATCATGCGCCCATCATCCTCCAACTAGAAGAGAGCCGAATTACAAAATTCACCCTTTTAAATTCAATCCTCACCGGATTTCTGAGGCCGGATTCGTGGAACTTGTTATCAAAGTTTGGAATGACCCATGGTTTTTGACTGAAAGCGGCAAGCAACGAAGACTGATTTGGAAATTAAAGGAACTTAAATAAAAAACAAAGGACTGACTCAAAGATCTATTGGGAAAAAAAAAAGAGAAATTAGTAATGCTAGATTCTGATATAAAGGCTACTCTTCAACTATTGAATAGTGATCTCTCCAATAAAGAATTGGCATTGACTTTGCGTCAATTGGAGCTAGAAAGGAATGTAATTCTTCAATTCGAGGAGAATCAATGGCGATTGCGCAGTCGAGCCCTCTAGTTGAAGGGAGGTGACAAAAATTCCAAATTTTTTCATACCTTCGCGAATGAAAATAGAGCGAAGAAACATATCTGGAAAAATCAAACTAGTCCAGATTACTTTGCTACAGATCAGGAAACTATGAAGGAGGCAACAGTCCATTGTTTTAAAGAATTATACAAGGCACCTATGGAGCTGAATTTTCCAGATCAATGCAAACTTTTGGATCTGTATCCTCAGATGATGACTGAAAAGGAAGCTAACATTTTATATCAGCCTGTTACCTTGGAGGAAGTGAAAGAAGTCTTGTTACTCTGCAAAAAAAGAAAAAAGCCTAGGTCATGATGGTTGGACAGCCGAACTTTTTGTTTATTTTTTTATCTTGTTGGGGAGGATATTCTAGCAATGGTGGAAGAGTCCAGAACCACAGGAGCTATCCCAGGAGGCCTTAATGCCACTTTCCTGACCTTGATACCTAAGATGAACAATCCTACCTCCTTTGACGATTTATGTCCTATCTCGCTCTGCAATCTAGCCTACAAAATTATTTCCAAAATTATCGCTAATCGCCTAAAACCTCTCCTCTCCAAGGCACTTTCTTTGGAACAGATGGGTTTCCTTAAAGGAAGAAATATCCAAGATGCTATAGGTATATCCCTTGAGAGCTTGCACAGTATAAAAAATAATAATTTGAAGGCCCTTGTCTTAAAACTCGACTCGAAGAAAACCTTTGATAGTGTGGACAGAACTTTCTTAAGACCGATTCTTCTAAAAATTGGAACAAGACTGCAATTGGCGAATTGGATAATGTCCTATGTAAACTCAGCCTCCTTTGCAGTGCTAATTAATGGAGAGGCTACAAATTTCTTCAGAAGCGGAAGGGGCATTCGCCAAGGCTGCCCACTGTCGCCTTTGTTATTCATCTTGGTAATGGAAGGCCTTAGCATTTTACTGAAATCCAACATTGAAAGAGGTACAATTTCAATGATTAAAGTGTCAAGGTTCATGAGAGTCTTACATCTCCTTTTTGTGGATGATGTTTTAATTATGTCAAAGGCTAGCCTTAATGAATGGGAGGAAATCTTGAAGGTGATTGACTTATTCTACAAAGCGTCAGGCCTGTCCCTAAATCCCTCCAAGACCAGTGTTCTATTCGAAGGGATTTTGGAGACAGAATTGATTCCCTTAAAGAGGCTCTTCCCCTTTAGCTTTAACTCTCTTGAAAGAGGTTTCAAGTATTTGGGCTACCATCTAAAGACAGGGGTGCAGCGTGTGAGTGATTGGGACTGGATAATCACTAAATTATCAAAGAAAGTGGGGACTTGGTGCAATTGTTGGTTGTCCTTGGGTGGCAGACTTATCTTGATTAAATCTATTCTTGAAGCTCAACCAGTCTACTAGATGGCATTGGAGTCATAACCAGCAGCGACCTCAATCTGTCAAAAGCGCATGCCATTGGATGGACAAATTACATTGATAATTTAAACGTTGCTGGCATAGTCATAAAACCTTTAATGGAAGATGCGTTGATCTGGTCCGACGATGGAAAAAGATCGGAACTATCTATCAAGAAGGTTTATTATGCACTCCTGTCAACTCAATTTCTCCCGGTGATATTCAGTTGGCAAAGAAATTTCTGGAACTGGCAACTCCCCACAAGGTAAACGTCTTCTTTTGGTTATCTATTCATTCGAAAATTCTAACTTGGGACATGTTACAGCCCAAAGGAAGAAAAAATAAAACATGTGTCAAAAATAGGTATGAGAACTTAAAATATATATGTCTTTACAGTTTCCACTTGTGGAAAGTGGGTTGTCGCTAGCTTATAACATTGGACAGAATTTTGAATAATAAATCATTAGAAGGATTAAATAAATAATTATTTATATCCTTTAAGGTTTCCACTCTTCACATGTGAGTTGTCGCTACTT
This sequence comes from Picea engelmannii, assembly GCA_009831015.1. Taxonomy (NCBI): domain Eukaryota; kingdom Viridiplantae; phylum Streptophyta; class Pinopsida; order Pinales; family Pinaceae; genus Picea; species Picea engelmannii. Next base: position 15,593 of record WSFP011430389.1, on the reverse strand, counting down.
TATAAGAATTGGGCACAATTTTGAATAATTATTGTTGTTTGATTAAAATCGAGTTACAATTGGAGTTGGGAATTATATTTGCTGCCATGCTCGACCTCTTTACATGGCTTTCATTTTTAAGAGTTAAATGTATAACATGGCTTTCATTTTTAAGAGTTAAATGTATAACATGTTTGGAAAGAAATTTAATTTTGGTTAAAGGAATATCCATTTTTTTTTTTTTTACAATTTAATTTAATATAGGTTGTAATAAGAGATTATTTATAGTAATTATGTTGAATGTATTTATTTAATGTGGTTGTATCCTTACATAAAAAAAATTATCATATTTATATTTGTTTATATAAATTGTAAATAATAAAATTCCATAAAACTTATCATATTTATATTTGTTTATATAAATTGTAAATAATAAAATTCCATTGCTAAAAATGATGAAAGGGTGTTTGCGTAATATTTTTGTATTATGTAAGTTAAACAATTAGATTGTATTAACATGTTTGCTAAGCATTAATTGATATGAGTATTTCTTACAAGTTTTATTTTAAAATTTATTTTATAAATTATTTTTTTCTCTTGTTCCATTGTGTTCACATCTTTGATAATAACGTGTATCATTCTAAGGTGTTGGCTTTCAAAATGACCAAATAATGATTCAAAAGAGTCAAATAGAGATATACACTAAAGACCTTTTGGATTTGTGTCTTCTCAACCCATTACTTGATTTCTTGTTATGGGTCTTCTCAATTAATGTAAAACCACTAACCATTGTTTTTATTTTCTTTCTTTCTAGCATTTTTGCGATTGATTTTTTTTATTCTAGAACTATATTGTGAATTATTTTCTCTTCTACTTCCTAGTTTTTAGATTCAACAATCTTGTCGACTTTATCTCTATAAAGACTAAAGAAAGCTTAATTTGAATGGCAAAGATGAATTCCTTTTCAAGTTGTAAATGATGTTATGAAATTTAAAATTCATTTCATATAATTATTGAATAAAACCCCACCAACCACAAGAATTATTGAAAACCTCGAACCTTCATGCAATTTGAATTTCAAATTGTTATAAACAACCAAAAATAAAATCAATATTTTTATAATGAGCTTGTACTTTAATTGCAAATATGTAGTATTCTTTTCAAACTACTTCTTACTCTTTCTTACATTTCCATCCCATCTCTATTTGCCCATTTTGAAAATAAGATTTATTTTAAACTCGGATCTATCAAACATTGTGAGGGATCAAATTTCTCAAGATCTAGGCTATCCCATGTTGAATTGTAAAACACCTTATTTTTCTCAATATAATAATAATAATAATAATCTAGTTTTAAGGTCATGGCCTAGACACCAAAATGGTGTATGAGACCCCCTTGTTTGTGGGACAAGACAAGAGACCCCTTTATGCAGCGATTTGACTACTAAAATCTATAGAGATATACATACCCTATCCTCTTTAGATTTGAACTTATGATCTTTTAGGAGAAAACACATGTTCTTAACCATTAAACCCACTCATGATGTATATATACAAATATCATATGTACACAGACTAAATTTTTAAATATGAAACTTTAAAAAAAATGAAAATTATAAATTTAAGTGATGGTAACTTGATGAGTTATAAACGTATATTAAATATAAATAATATCTATAGATTTTGAGGGAAACTTTAAAAAACAATGAAAATTATAAAGTGAGGTGATGGTAACCTGATGACTTATAAACGTATATTAAATATAAATAATATTTATAGATTTTGAGTTGGTGGAGCGATGGACAATGATACATGTCCAACGTGTTTATAGTTGTTGACTTATTTGCTTAACATATTAAAGTCTACGTTGAATGGAGATAATAAAGGGTGGGTTCAACTTCCCATGACTTCCATATCATTCATATTCATGAAACGAAAGCTACTTTACTCATTTGAATATTTTAGGAAAATATATAAGTTTCATGTATACATATAGCATTTTTAATGAAACAAAAGCTACTTTCATATGAATATTTTATGAGAATATATAAGTTTCATGTATACATATAGCATTTTTATACAAATACAATGTAAGGAGACATTGTGATTATGAAAGGTGACTCGGGTTTAACTAGCCTTTGATGCCATGACGATATGCCACGTGTAATTTTAAGTATACACGTCATTAACTTTTTATACATCAATACTATTCTCTTCCCTTTGGAACCATAATGCAATTACTCATTGATTTTACCCTTAACGCTTACTAATTATTGTATCTTATTTCCAACCTTTCATGGGTTACTCTCATATTGCTATAACTTCCTAACAATATCCATTAACAAGTTATAATTGCATAAAAAGTAAGATGATGAGTCAATTAAATGAATGTTTTAATATCAATTTTATTAAATATTCAAGGTTTTATATTATATTTAGATTTAAATTTTGTAATATGAGGGCAAGGGTGGGGATATTATGTAGAACATAATAAGGATGAAATAAGAGTGAAGTCGCTTGCCTGCATTGGACAAGAATTGAAGATGAATGTCAAGCCTTCTTCGTTTAAAGTAACAATACAATGCATGAAAATGTCAATTTCAACGGCTTAGAACTCATATCTCTAAGTAGGAGTGGTGGGAATGATCTTAACTTATATCTTGAAAGGGGTGGGAAAGCCCTAGGTGTATATGAGCTTGTTTTATGCATATTTAATAAATGAAGAATTTAAATAATTTAATATTTTCTTCGTTTAAAGTAACAATACAATGCATGAAAATGTCAATTTCAACGGCTTAGAACTCATGTCTCTAAGTAGGAGTGGTGGGAATGATCTTAACTTATATCTTGAAAGGGGTGGGAAAACCCTAGGTGTATATGAGCTTGTTTTATGCATATTTAATAAATGAAGAATTTAAATAATTTAATATTGTATTAATGAGTTGACATCATGATTATGTCAAAGACATTTTTTTAAAGGGGTGACCTTTTTAATCTTTAATTATTTTTATTGGTTGTTTTATATTATTGATTTTACCAAACCATCTTGTTAGTTGTGATTGTTCATTTCTCCATTCTCCTATTCAATTTCTCTTCCACCTTGCAATCAAATACGATCTTTTAATGTCTCTCTAAATGAAACCTCAATGGATCAATCTCATCTCTTGTCATGGCAAAGGAAGTTCTCAAAACCCATGACCACATTTTTGCAGGGTAGGTTGTTAAAGATGAAACCAAAGCTCTTTCACGGTACATGGCTTCAATATTTATTTGTTGATGTGGATGGATCTAGTTAGCATGTGCTATGGATATTAATGATGGACTATTTTATGTCGAGAGGTTAGAAGCTTTGTAATACGCCAGAAGAGATCATACGCCAGAAGAGATCAAGTATATCATATTATTCATTGGCTTTATGAAGGCTTTGTGAAGGAATCAAAGTGTGTAGATATTGAACATGTTGCTTTCCATTTCATGTTTAATCTATTAGGCAACATGGCCTTTGATTGAGAAATATTAAATCCTAGGTCTTGAGCATTTGAAGAGTTAATAAATTATTTTTCAGTGTTGATGATGCTTCATGCAACTCCCAACTTGGTAGACTATTTCCCTGGTCTTTGTTTCTTGGCTCCTCAGTGCTTGTTTTGTAATACATTAATCTACAAGGAAAAAGGTGTATGATATTCTTAATAAATTCATAAAGGACTACTTGGCCAAGAGAGGTGAAAGCAATGACAAAAGTGATGGTGAGAGGGATCTCTTGGACATTCTACTAGACATGGGAAGTAACAAATTTACTTCCACAGTTATCAAAGGTTACTTATATAAACCCTTTCACCATCTTTTATTACTATTGTACTAATACAAGATAGAAAGAAAACTTGTTGAATTCCATGAAATTATTAAGGAGAATATGATGCTTAATCCCTTGTTGTGGGGCATATCTATGCTTGAAGGATACATGAACACAACAACAATAGATTTTTCAATTGATCTATAAATTGTTGTGGATATTCCACTAGAACAGTTCATCACAACAAATCTTAAAATGTTTTGAAATATTTTATTTTGTAGTTTATTACCTTAGATCTCATATTTATTATTACTAGTGTAGTGCTCAAAATTATGGAAATAACTTAAACCGAAATGAAATAAATAAACAAATGAACAAACCATCCACAAAAATGAACACAAGATGTGACCTGGGAAACCCAATACAAAAGAAATCGCAGCTAGAAGGTGAGGCCTATGAATTGCTCTCTTCTTATCAGTTATGAAATGTAAGTACAAAGAAAGGGGCACTAACTATGGAGTTGTCATGGACACTACGGCCTGAATGGCTACTACATAATATTTGTCCTCCTATGTTATACTTCAATATCCCACTCCTAGATTCTCTACTCAACTATGGAACAATAATAATACCAAAAGAATGGAACCCCTTCTCTTCCTTCTCTTCCTGGGGTTAGGATTAGGGTTTTTTGCATGCCTTGACCTTCAATTAGTGTTAGGGATTTGGAACCTCTATAATATTCTTGAGATTACACACATAAATAGCCCCACATGCATGAGTAATGGGGGTTGACATGGCGTCCACTCGGTACCGTGGTGCTCAATAGGATGGGTCAACTTGCTGGAGGCATAACTTCCACATACGAACTTTGATTGAGGTGTTTTTTGCATTGTTGGAAATAGTGTTACGGGGCTGAAGATAGGCTTGTAAATTTATGACCCCAAAAAGTGTCGTTTGATGCCTTAAACTAACTCTAGAATGTTTTGGACCCAAAATCACCAAATTTGGACCTATGCCTAAGATGGGCCTGGTAAGCCAATTCCTCAAATTTTTCCACTCATAAAGTACCAAGATATATGAAAAATTATATAATGACCCATTCTAGATCATACATCCCCATTTAGGAATGCTTTTAGTCCCCAAAAGATTTTACTTAATGAGGTCAGGAAATTTTTCTCTACCTTCTCCCTACATTACCATTTGGCCTTGCCTGGAAGTTTCCCTTTCAACCCTATCTACCAGAGTTCATGCTACCCTTGTCTAGTAGTTCTAGAATTATTCTACCAACTTTGCTTGAGCACCTGGTGCTAAGTATTCTATTGTAGGTAGGACCTACTCATCAGTTTCCTACTCCAACATAGAAGGCTCATAGAGTTTCATATTTTCCACATTCACTACTAAATAAATGCACATATATGAGGGTATAACAAGTTTTTATTCATTATCTCCCACCTTATCAAATGCTTCAAAAGGACCATACAATAGAGCCTTGGTATTCTTACCAAGACCTCGAGCCTTTCTTTGTTCAGATGCAACCAAACTTTGTCTCCCACATTGAATTTTTTCTCAATTATGTGTTGATCATGTCGAGCCTTGTACTTTTCTTGTGACTTCTTCAATGTCTCCTCTTATTGCAAATGGATCTACATAATATTTTCAACAAAGTTTTCTACTTTCAATGCATCTCCTATGATGTCTTTCATCTCTCCTTTGTGTTTTTCATATACAACATCCAAGGGAGATGGTGGAAAATACCCAAATCAAGTTTTAAAAGGGAACTTACCAGTAGAAGTGTGGATTGCTTCGTTATAATAGTGTTGAGTGTAAATCAAATTTTCATCACAAGTCTTTGGATGCTTTTGATTATAACCACTCAAAAGATGAACCAATTTCCTATTGACTACTTCTCTCTTCCCATCTGTCTGTGGATGGAAATTTGTAGATCTCTTCAACTTGGTGTCCATCTTCTCCCAAAGTGTAGTCCAACAGGCACTTAGAAATCGGGTATCCCTATCTAAAATGATGTTCCTTTCTATCCCAAAGTGAACCTAGACATTTTGAGAGAACATGTTTGATACTTCTTTTTCTTTGGTGATATTTTTACAAGGAATAATAATGCACATCTTGCGAAACCTGTCAACTACCACAAACATAAAATCATGTCCCTTCCTAATTGTTTAAAAAATGATTACAAAATCCATGGAGATGTTATCCCGTGGTCTAGTCGGTATAGGTAAGGGATGGTATAAACCTTGTTTTTTGTTACTAGGCTCGTCAATATGACAAAGTATGCATCCTCTAATAAATCTAGCTACATTTTCTCACATTTTGGGCCAATACACATACATTTGTAAGTTTCCAACTGTCTTCCCAACACCAAAATGTCTTGCAACTTTGGAGGTGTGACCCTCTCTGATAAGTTGCAATATTTCACTTTAATAACACAAATCTTGTCTAAATTTTAGAGCAACACATTATGGAGATGATAATTATCCTTCCTATCATCTTCTTCTACACAAATTTGGCCCCGTAACTATTTAAAAACCTCTTTAAAGTCCTCGCCTTCCATGTATGCATCTTTGTATGGATCATGGGTAAAAGGTTCCATGTGCATAAGAGTTACCAAACTATAATCTTGGATGTGGGTGGCCTTGAAAGAATGTATTCCAACTTGTTAGTGTTTCCCTTCTTATATTTGATGACCAGATGAAATTGCTACAAAAACTCCATCCACTTGTAGTGTCAAGTTTGTTGAAGCTTAATATGTCCCTACAAATAATACAATGGCTAGTGATTAGTGTGGATAATTGTTACCTTACTCATTAGATAATGCTTCCATTTCTTAACAACTTGAACCAAGGTGTAGAGTTCCTTATCATATGTAGGGTAGTTTGGGACTCCACCATGAATATTTTCATAACGATAGTATAACATATTACCTCCTTACATCAATATCTTTCCCATAACATAACCACTTGCACATGTATCCACTTATAAAGGCTTATACAAATTAGGCAATGCAATAATTGATGCTTGACATAGCTTCTATTTCAACTCATCGAAATTTTTATGTTAATTATTCTGCCACTGAAAACTATTTCACTGGTTGTTATGGCATGAAGTGGCACAACTACAACTAAAAGGATATTATAAACTTCCATAGGTACTACATTTCCCAAATAAATCTCCTAATTTTAGTTGTATTAATCAGATCTGGCAACTTGAAGATAGACTCCATCTTTATGGGTTTTATCTTGAGTTTCCCTCCACCAAACACATTGATCCGGATTATTTTGAGAACGACAAGAAGAAAGAAATATAGCAAATATATAACAAGGAAATACACAAAGATATTGCAAGAAACACAAAAATATAGTGAAACCCAACTTCTATTAATGAATAAAAGAGAAAAATATTGTAGAACACAAACTGGTAGAATGGGGTAGCTTATCTCTTAAAAGAAAGAGATGTTGGCTACGCTTCATTCGCGACAAGCTTTACATCACACTCCATTGCATGCTTAAAGGGTCTCCTTCACCTCAATTATATATGAGAGTGTGAGAGGAGAAAATTTCCCATGATGCATGTGGGATAAATTAATCTAAATTTATAAAATGACATAGGCATGTAAAACACTAGGACTTCCTGGGCAATCACCCGTCCCAGTACTACTCTATCCTGAGCACGCTTAATTGTGGATTTCTAATGGGATATTGTGCATTAATGTTATGTTGTAGGCATGTACATAATACCACTAGGAAATCATTACATGATATATGTAATTAACAAATTAATATGGTATTGCATTCTATTCCCCATCAAAAGGGTGAATATAATGGTTTATCAAAACCATAGGATCGAAATGTTGATTCACTGGAAAAGTTGGTTGGCCATCGAGATCCACCTAGATCATTCCTCCCCCCTTAGGAAGCAATGTTCCCCATTGCATTAAGCTCTCGGGGAAGCTTTTATAATCTGAACCTTGGTGAGATGCTTGCCTTGCTGAAGAAGTTTTCATGCTTAGCTTGTTGAAGGTTGTCGTGAGATTGTTGTTGGAGGGGTTGGATATGTTCAACCAATATAGTTGCATGATATACCTAAGTGTGGGAGGACTTTGTCAGTGAATATGCAACATGAAGAGCATGAATGGATATGTTATAACTTTGCTTGACTATGAAATGTGGAGGCACCCCCATAGGTGCAGTAAGAATATCTTTGTGCTCTTATACAATCTTGTTGATCTGCTTCTGCTATATAGAAAGGTCTTGGGCCGAGGATGTAGTAGTTGTAGTGTCCTTATGTTCACCTTTTGAAAAGATCATTAAGAGGATAAACTTTGTGGTATGAGAGGTTACTTTGTGGCACTGTTTTGTTGGGACAGTAGTCGAAACTACCTTTGGTACCCTGTAGAGCTAACGCCCCAAAGTAACAATGACACTACGGGGTCGAGACTCGTAAATAGCATGACGCTTCCACATATATGGTTGGCCTAACAGAAAATCATATAATTCCAGTGGGGAAACATCTCACAATACCTAATCCTTGAATGGATTGATGTCGTAGGACATGCGACACTACTAGCTGACACGAAGATCTCGTCCCTGGTGAAGCCACCCAATGTTGTATGGATGTGTGATCCGGATTATTTTCGGCATAAAATGAGAGTGGAGATATAATAAATAAATGTACAAAGATATCTCATATATCCAATATTATAACATAAATGTATCAAATATTCAACCATAAACACAGATATACAGTAATACACAATTTTCTATAAATGAGTGAAAATGTACAAAGGCTGTAAAATACAGAGTGAAAGACTCGCTAGAATGGTGGCATCTTATCTCTGAGAAGAGATGTGATGACTACTCGCATATGTGAGAAGATGATTTTACAATGAGGCTCCAAAGGCATTCTTATCATAAAGAAAATCCAAAACCCTAGCCCCGGAAGATGAAAATCCAATAGTTTTGTGGACCTCGTTTTGGGTAGTTTGGCGTATCAACTTCCCGGGGCATAACTTTGGCATACGATCTTCATTTGGGCGCACAATATATAGTTGGAAAGGTATCGTCGAGGAGATTCATTTTGGGAGCTCAATCAAAGCCTTTACTTGATAATGAGAATTTCGATCCTGAAAAACCTTCATTTAGGCCCTCAAAATGGCTCGGGAAGTTTAAAACTGCTAAAAATAGTAAATTGCCAAAATTGCCAGAAAATTGTTTTGAGAAAGTTGGAAAAGGTGGGTGGCCATCGATATCCACCTGGATCAATCCTCCCTCCTTAATAAGCAATGGTATCCATTGCGTTGAGTGCCCGGGGGAGAGGGAAAATAGTTTGTTGAATCTGCATCTTGATGAGTTGCTTACCTTCTTGGAGAAGTTGTGCTACTTAGATTTTTGAAGGTTTTCACGAACCTGTGGCTGGAAGGGTTGGACCTTTTTAACTATTCTGGCTACATGAGATGTTTGTTTGTAGAAGGAATATTTGTGCTTTGTTGCATTCTTGTCGACCTGCTTATGTTGTATAGAAGGTGCTTGGGCCAAGGTTGTAGCGGTTGCAGTATCCTTCTGTTCACCTTTGTGAAGAAGCTAAATTTTGTAGTATGAGATACTACCTTGCGGCACTATTTAGGTGGGACAGTAGTCGAAACCACCTCTAGTATCCTGTAGAGATGACCCCCCAGAGTAACAATGACACTACGGGGTCGAGACTCATAGATAACATGGTGGTTCCACATATATGGCTGGCCCAAGAGAACATCACAGACATCCAATGGGGCAACATCACATAATACCTCATCCTTGAAGGGTTGGATGTCATATGACTATCGACACTGTTGGCTAACACGAAGATCTTGTCCCTAGCGAATCCACCCAATGTTGTATGGTTGTAGGTGTGGTGTTGTTGACAATCCCAACTGTTTGACAACCTCTGTTGAGATGAGGTTATTTTGGCTTCCGCTATCAATACTAAAATGAAATGGAGTCCCCTTCACCCACATCTGTGAATGAAAAAGGTGATCCCCTCTTCAAGATCTGTTGGTTCTTCTATTTTAATTGTTGTGGTCGCAACAATAGCAATGGGGTCTGTGTCGATGATATGCCTTATGTCAATATTTTCTGAATCAAATTCGGAATCAGGGTTCGGCTCCTTGTCTTTGGTTTCAGCCACCAATGATTGTTTTGAGCGACATTGATCGGTGTTGTGCCAGGGGATTTTGTGTAAATCACACAATTTTCTAGTGTCCTTATTCGTCTTCCCGTGACCCTTATTTTCATGTGGCTTGGATTGGTTTTCAAGAGACTATTTGTTAGGGTCGTCTTTATCATACTTTGGTTGTTACAGATTTGCAAACCCGAACTCCCGTTTGTTCTGGTGCTTAAAGTTTTGCTCAATTTTAACAACATATCGATAAGCAGCACAAAGTGATGAGATGTCCAAAAAATCCATTTCAATTTGGATGTATTTGTGTAGAGCCCCATGGTATTTCAGAACCAAATTTCGTCTGGAGTCTTTGATACCCAGCTTGGTGCACAAGGTATGGAAGGTATTGGTGAACTCCAGAACTGCTTGGCCCCTCTCTTGTTGTTGTGTGGTCCATCTCATATATTGGTCCTCATAGTTGCCAACAGGGTAATATTGTTCCTTTACCACATCCACAAAAAAATCCCAAGTGGGATCGGCCCCATATATTCCAGACTCTTCTATGGAACTTTTCTCCCAGTAAGTTTCCCACCAATGTTTGAGATGGGGGAGATATTTAAGGAGTGCGAAGGTGATCTTTTCCCTGTCGGAAAATGGTGAACAGAGAAATAACCTTCTAGCAGATTTAACCATTTGTCTAGGGCATCCACATTTATCTGACCTTCAAAGATGGGAATATCAAAATTAACCTGTACCTTGAAAGGAGAGGTGCTTCCAAAGTGGTTTTTTGATGAATATGCGCCTTTTTCTATTGGCAGGCGTTGAAGGATGTGGGAAAAATTCTCCATCATTTTGTCCCTCTGTCGCATGAGAGCTTGCTCAAGCAACAAATTGATAGAATCGTTTGCTCCATCATTTTTCTTTTCTTCTTCCATGGAGGGTTTCTTGGGCATGCGAGAGAGATTGTATTCAAGAGAGAAAATCTCAAGACCCAACTTTCTGTACCCAAATCTCGTCGAGGACATCCACTGAAAAAATGATCAAGAGCAGCCTACTCTGATACCACTGATCTGGATTATTTTCGGCATGAAATGAGAGCGGAGATATAATAAAGAAATGTACAGAGATATCTCAGATATCCAATATTATAATAGAATTGTATCAGAGATGCAACCATAAAAATAGATATACAGTAATACACAATTTTCTATTAATGAGCGAAAATGTACAAAGACTGTAAAATACAGAGTGAAAGACTCGCTAGAATGGTGGCAACTTATCTCTGAGAAGAGATTTGACGGCTACTCGCATATATGAGAAGATTATTTTACAATGAGGTTCCAAATGCCTTTTTATCATAAAGAAAATCCAAAACCCTAACCCCGGAAGATAAAAAGCCAACAGTTTTGTGGACCTCGTTTTGGGTAGTTTGGTGTATCAACTTCCTGGAGGCATAACTTTGGCATACGATCTTCGTTTGAGGCACACGATAGCTCGTTGGTAAGGTATCATCGAGGAGATTCATTTTGGGGGCTCAAATAGAGCCTTCATATATCATTGAGAAGCTCAATCCCAAAAAACCTTCATTTAGGCCCTCAAAATGGCCTCGGAAGTTAAAAACTACTAAAAATAGTAAATTGCCAAAATTGCCAGAAAATTGTTTTGAGCGAGTTGGAAAAGGTTGGTGGCCACCGATATCCAACTGGATCAATGTGGGTGTGGTGCTTTCATGAAATCCAACTACTTTAAAACCTCTATTGAGATGAGGTTCTTTTGGATTCTGTTATCAACAATGAAATGTAGTGGGTTCCCCTTCACCCACATCTGTGAATGGAAGAGGCACTCCCCCTCCTCAAGATCCTATGGTTCTTCTGGTTGGATTTTTGTGGTTGCGATAGTAGTAGTGGGTTATGAATCAATGATATGTCTCCTTTTATTCTTTTATGAATCAGAGTCTGAGTTGGGGCTTAGATCTGTTTCTTTGAGCTCAATTACCAATGATTGTTTGGAGTGAAATTCATCGGTGTTTTGCCAAGATATTTTGTGGAAGTCACACCACTTTCTAGTGTCATTTTTCTTCTCGTTACCCTTATTTTAATGTGACTTGTACTGGTTGTCTTGAGGTTAGTTGTTCTGTGAGTTAGGGTCATCTTTACCATACTTCGGTTGTTGCAGATTTGCAAACTTGAACTCTTGCTTACTCTATTGCTTGAATTTATGCTCAATTTTGACTGCATATAGATAAGCATCTCCCAATGAGGAGATGTCCAATAAATCCATCTTTTTTTGGATGTACCTATGCAGACCACTGCGATATTTCAAAATCGGGTCTCGCTCGGAGTCTTTGATACCCAATTTTGACCGCAAGGTATGAAATATGTTAGCGTACTCCAACATCATTTGATCTCTTTTCTGACACATAGTCATCCATATCATGCACTAGTCATCATAATTTATGATAGGGTAGAACTCCTCCTTTAGGGCATCTACAAAGGCTTCCCAAGTGGGTTCTCTCTTGAATGGTGTAGATTCATTCGCGATGCACCTCTCCCAGTAACCTTCCCACCAAGCTCTGACATCGGGAAGGGATTTAAGGAGCACGAAGGTGATCTTTTCAGTATCAAAAAAAATTTGGAAGGAGTAATAACCTTCTAGCAGATTCAACCATTTTTCTAGAGCATCCGCATCTATCTAGCCTTCAAATAAGGGGATATCGAAATTGACTTGTACCTTGGAGGGTGTCTCACCTCTGAAATGGTTGCTTGTTGAAGATGCCTCAGTCATCTCCATCAATAGTCTTAGAAGGATCTGAGCAAATTTTTCCATCATCTCATTCCTTTGTTGCACGAGGGATTCCTCAAGCAACATCTTGAAAGGATATCTTTCTATGTCATCTCTCTTTTCTTCCACTATGGGAGGTCGCTTGGGCCAGTGAGGGAGGTTGTCCTCAAGCAAAACTAGCTCAAGACCCAAATATCTATACCATGACCTCATCGGGGACCTTCTTAGAGAAATGACAAGGAGCAGACTATTCTAATACCATTGATCCAGATTATTTTGAGAACGACATGAAGACATAAATATAGCAGAGATATAACAATGAAATACATAGAGATATTGCAAGAAACACAGAAATATAGTGAAACCCAACTTCTATTAGTGAATAAAAGAGAAAAACATTGTAGAACACAAAATGGTAGAATGGGGTATCCTATCTCTAAAAAGAAAGAGATGTTGGCTACGCTTCATTCGCAACAAGATTTACATCACACTCAATTGCATGCTTAAAGGGTCTCCTTCACCTAAATTATATATGAGAGGGTGAGAGGAGAACAATTTACATGATGCATGTGGGATAAATTAATCTAAGTTTATAAAATTCCATAGGCATGTAAAACACTAGCACTTCTCGGGCAATGACCCTTCCCAATACTACTCTAGCCCGAGCACGCTTAACTGTGGAGTTCTAATGGGATCTAGTGCATTAATGTTTTGTTGTAGGCATGTACATAAGACCACTAGGAAATCATTACATGATGTTTGTAATTTAAAAATGAAGATGGTATTACATTCCACTCCCCATCAAAAGGGTGAATATCATGGTTTATCAAAACCATAGGCTCGAAAAGTTGATTCAATGGAAAAAGTGGTTGGCCACCGAGATCCACCTAGATCACACAAACCCTAAATCCACCAATCACTACTAAGCAAGCTCGTATTTCTTAATGTTAACCAGTTGATGGGACCATGTTTTAGCATTTTTATATCACCTTTGTCCTTTTGTTTTCACACTTCATTATTATTTTTTCACCTCATTATATCCTTAACTATAACCAATTTGGCTCATATATCATTCGAGTCTACCTTGCTTTATTTTATATGAAATTTAATGAATTATGTAATACATTTGGTAGAAGTGGTGTCTTTTGTGCTTAAACTATAGATATAGTTTCTATAGTTTGGATGCATGCCGGGAAAATCAAAGGAATGGTAAGTTGTGGAAGAGAGAATGCTACAGAACCCTGATTGTTGCGGATCTTGTCCTAATAATGAAGTCTTATTTACTGCAAATCTCTGAGGTTTAGAATTTGCTATGGATCCATGAATATTGTGTATTGTTGAAAATCCCAATCAACAACACCATTTTTACAAGTCCCAGTCATCAAAACCAGTGTTGTAAATCTAGGATATGAAGCATGCTACCTCTCATTTGTTACTAGTTTTCAAATATTGCATTGTTATTATTTAGTTGCTAAGGAATCGTGGACTAGCAACAGAAGTTTCTATGATGTTCAATAAATTTGCTACCACGATGATGAAATCATAGATGCATTTCACTACAATTACGAAGCATCTTTAGAAGAATTAATACCATGTTATATTCTAGCCACTAATTTGATTTCTTAATTATGTTAGATGCTCAGTTGTATTATTGTTGTAACTATGTAATTGAATAAGATGCTCTATTTTTATTAAATCATTGTGGAATATGTTAGCAACCACTTGAAGATTCATCAATTCTTCAACTAAGTGGCTCATTATGTCCATTCAATTATTCTTTTAATCAGTTAAACAAAAGAGTAATGATTTTCCCTCAGACAGAGAAGCAAAGGAAAAATTCCAAAGGGGGAGGAGATTGTAGAAACATAGTTTCACTGAAAATCATATATTTTCTTAATACAAACACAGTTCCTCATTATTGCATATGATAGTTAGATTACTGGAGAATACTTGGAACTATAAATCTTCTCCAGTACCTCGCTCCACAAAGAAAGGGCCTGCTCTAAAAGAACTTGGTGTTGCTTCACCATTTTGTTTATAGTTTTATACTATATATTTATGTTTAGCACATGATTACTTAAATGTTTGTCAAGTTAAATTTGTTCTTAAGTTATGTTCATAATTGAAAGTGTGTGTGTGTGTGTGTTTCAGCAAGCATTGATTTCGTTATTACTTAATGATTCATTGTTACATGTCTTATGCTACAAAATGTGTAAATCATCAACTATGTTTTTGTTGTTACGGTTTCTTGATTTTCATTTGAATGGGTTTCTAGGTAGTTTTTAACAACATGATAAGAAATATCCAACTATATCATTAACCCCTAAGCCTTGCATATATTTTGCATAACACCTCACAAGCTTACAAGCCCTAGGTTGACAATTAAGTCCACTAGTAGACTAGATTCCCTTGTAGGAATTAATAGGCTATATAGTAGACCCATCATTTTTGGCACAATTTCCGAGGAGGTATCAAAATACTTTGAAAATTTTGTTCAATTGGAATAGATAACACATGGTAAGGGGATTTTCATCGTAGGAATAGTCTATGTCCCTCTATGTAAGATCTCATACACAATGTTTTGCATATTAGTTAGAAGCATATATGTGAATGAATAGAACTATAAATCCAAGAGCACAAGCATGTGGTGTAGTAAGATCCACCAAGGTACTAACCAATTTGCAAGTAGAACTTCACAAGGAGGAAGCTCAGGGACAAGACTTCATATTCAACAAGGTTATAGGAGGCAATCAACTCCTAAATCTGTACCAGAAATTTCTTCTGCAACAAAAGCAGAGTTTCATCCTCCCACTAAAGGCTTTGTGCATATAGAAGAATTGTTTAATGGATAACATGATTCAAATTTAGACTCTTAGCATAATCCATATCAC
>WSFP011430388.1:0-21933 GCA_009831015.1 Picea engelmannii | reverse complement strand
TCCCATTATTCTTGTAAACAACCAAGCAATTTCTCGGAATGGATTTCTAAAGGAACTTACCTGCAACTTTGTGATATCTTTAGGAACTGTTGTCGGGTCTTCGAGGAACTCGACTAAGATGTCCAACCCGTTATCATGTTTTTCTAGGAACTGCCTGTAGTCTTGTCCTCTGAAGGTCAATGTTGGCTCCGACAATTTTAACATCTTGCGAAAGACTTGAGGTGACAAAGAAACATGATAATGGTCGCACAATGGATTAATTCTTTGGCTTGGAATATATTTTTTGGCGCACCAAGAGACCACCTCCTTACAGTCAAAAACCTCAGGGACGCAGCCTACATGAGTGATTCCAGAGGTCCAAATCACTTCATTCTGGCCGAAATGAGATGAATAGTAAAAGTATGCCCTATACCACTGGAAGTTCTAGTCCTGATGTCAGAAGATATTTACTGTATCTCCACAAAACTGTTGTCGACCTACTGCCATAAGTTTAAAAGAAATCTTGTTTGCTCCAGACGATGAATGAAATGAAAAGTTGGAAGGGATAATATAATGCTGCGCAAATCTTGGTCCAATGTGTATGAATGGGAGATCACCTCGAGACTTTTGCTCATTAATGACAATTTCGATGACTGTTGCATGATGCACTGTTAACATTAAAGACTAGTAATTGCATACATAGAAGTGAAAACATGTCGGATACGACAATGAGCGATTAAACATTGTAGATTTGTTGAACGGGCCAACGTGATGACTCGTGTTTGAGCTGAAAAATCGAAAGGGAAAATATAACTCAAGGCATATCCTGTTTTAATGTGTAATAATGGGAGATCTCCTCGAGCGTTTCACTCATTAATGACAATGTTGACGGTTCCTGCATGGTGAGCTATTAGCATGAAAGGTTTCTAATTGCATATTAATAAGGAAGTACAGAGGTCGCGGGGACGGGAAAAAGCAGCTTCAAAATAGGGTTACAAGGTACAACTGTTCGAGGTGAAGACGCGAGGGTCAAATTGTATGTCTCACAAATTTTTGAGTGCAGTACGCGTAACATCGAAGAGGGTATGATAGGACAGTCCAGAGGGAAATTTGTATATCACGAAATTATGGGTACTGTTTGCAGGACACAGAAAAATGGAAGTGAAATCGTGAGCCCACCTATCCGGGAACCCACAATTGAAAATAAGTGGCTAAAGTATGGAATAAAGAAACGACTGGGAGGATTTTTAATTAAATTTCACTGTCTCACTATGCTTTTTATTTTTAATGGCGATCAACAGGGATGTTGCATGATAAACTATTGGTAGTAAACCTTGGTCGGGCACAGTAAACATTGCCTACGAATTGGAGATTTCGTGAACCTGCCAACCTGAGGAACCACAAAAGAGATTCCATGAAATGGGTAAGTATGGAAAGCCATCGAACTGGCCTCAGGTTTAGGGCGACAATGGTTCCCCAGGAGACGTAACTTCTTGAAGGTCAAATTGTATGTTTTGGGACTTGAATACAAAATGTGTACCACAGAACTGAGGATGTTCATTAATGACATGTTTACGACAGGGACCGATGTTTTGAAAAAATTGTGAACCGTGGTAGAGTGAAGCTTGTGATTTTGAGGAGTCCGCGGTGGAATTGTAGATCATAGATTTTTTTAGTACATGATGTATATCATGGAACAAGAAGCAACGAAGTTTGAAAGTGCCAAGTGACCCAACCCGACAACCGCGGCCATAAAATTGGCTAAGTATGGAAATGAACAACGTTCGGTCGGATTCGTCATGTGAGTATATAGATGGAGATGAAGATATGTCATCCCGCCAACATTGTAACCCGGAATCATAGAAAGGTGACTAAGTATATAACTAGAAAGCGATAATACACGGGAAGAAGAAAAGGTAAAAAGGGCTAAGGAGCCCATGGTGGAATTGTAGATCACAAAATTTTTGAGTGCAAGATGTATATCACAGAACAAGAAGCAATAGAGTTCGAAAATGCCAATCCTAAACAATGACTAAGAATTGGAGATTTCGTGAACCCGTCAACACGAGGATCCAAAATAGGCTGACAAGGTCTCCCTAGAAGATGTGAGGCCCCGACAGTCAAATTGTATCCCTCGGAACATTTGAATGCATAATCTATAACATGGAAGAGGGTTCGATGTTAGAACCTAGTAGTAAATTTGTGTATTCCGGGGGGCCAAATGGAAACTGTTTCATACCAGTGTGTTCAGTTGTCACTAGTAAGAGCATAACTAATGTATATTAAGAAGGACAAAAGGTTAGTGGGGATGGAAGGCAGTGACAAATACTTTGAAATATTTGTGCACCGTGGTAGAGTGAAGCTTGTGAGTTCGAGGAGTCTGCGGTGGAATTGTAGATAACGGAAGTTTTGAGTGCAAGATGTATATCACGAAACAAGAAGAAACAGAGTTCAAAAGCGCCAACCCAACAACCGCGACCATAAAATTAGCTAAGTATGGAAAGGAACAGTGGTCGGTCGGATTCGTCATGTGAGGATATAGATGGAGATCAAGATATGTCATCCCACCAACACTGGAACTCGCGATCATAGAAAGGCGACTAAGTATATAACCAAAAAGAGATAATACACAGGAAGAGGAAAAGGGAAAAAGGGCTAAGGAGTCCAAGGTGGAACTGTAGATCACAAATTTTTTGAGTGCAAGATGTATATCACCGAACAAGAAGAAATAGAGTTCGAAAGCGCCAACCCGAAAAAGTGACTAATAATTGGAGATTTCGTGAACCTGTCAACACGAGGATCCAAAATAGGGTGACAAGGTCTCCCCAGAAGACGTGAGGCCCCGACAGTCAAATTGTATCGCTTGGAACATTTGAATGCATAATCTGTAACACGAAAAAGGGGACGATGTCAGAATCCAATAGTCAATTTGTATATTACGGAGGGCCAGATGCCAACTGTTTCGTACCAATGTGTTCAATTGTCACTAGTAAGAGCATAACTGATGTATATTAGGAAGGACAAGAAGTTAGGGGGGATGGAAGGCAGGGACAAATACTTTGAAACATTTGTGAACCGTAGTAGAGTGAAGCTTGCGAGTTCGAGGAGTCCGCGGTGGAATTGTAGATGATGAAAGTTTTGAGTGCAAGATGTATATCATAGAACAAGAAACAATAGAGTTTGAAAGCACCAACCTGACAACCGCGGCCATAAAATTGGCTAAGTATGGAAAGGAACAACGGTCGGTCAGATTCGTCATGTGAGGATATAGATGGAGATGAAGATATGTTAGCCTGGAAATGCTGTAACCCGCGATCATAGAAAGGCGACTAAGTATATAACCAGAAAATGATAATACACGGGAAGAAGAAATGGGAAAAAGGTTTGAGTCCACGGTGGAATTGTAGATCACAAATTTTTTGAGTGCAAGATGTATATCATGGAACAGGAACTAACAGAGTTTGAAAGCACCAACCTGAAATAGTTACTAAGAATTGCACATTTCATGAACCCGTCAACACGAGGATCCAAAATAGGTTGACAAGGTCTCTCCAGAAGATGTGAGGCCTCGACGGTCAAATTGTATCGCTCGGAACATTTTAATGCATAATCTGTAACACGGAAGAGGGGACGATGTCGGAATCTGGTAGTCAATTTGTATATTGCGGAGGGCTGGATGCCAACTGTTTCATACCAATGTGTCTAGTTGTCACTAGTAAGAGCATAACTAATGTATATTAGGAAGGAGAGGAAGTTAGTGGGGATGGAAGGTAGTGACAGATACTTTGAAACATTTATGAATCGTGGTAGAGTGAAGCTTGCAAGTTCAAGGAGACTGCAGTGGAATTGTAGATCATGGAAGTTCTGAGTAAATGATCTATATCACGAAACAAGAAGCAACAGAGTTCAAAAGCGCCAACCCAACAACCGCGACCATAAAAGTGGAAAAGTATGGAAATGAATAGTGGTCGGTCGGATTTGTCATGTGAGGATATAGAAGGAGATGAAGATATGTCAGCCCACCAATGCTGGAACCCACGATCATAGAAAGGAGACTAAATAAATAACCAGAAAGAGATAATACATGGGAAGAAGAAAAGGGAAAAAGGACTAAGGAGCCCACGGTGGAATTGTAGATCACATAAATTTTGAACGTAAGATGTATATCATGAAACAAGAAGCAATAGGGTTCAAAAGCGCCAACCCGACAACCGCGGGCATTAAATTGGATAATTATGTAAAGGAACAACGGTCGTTTGGATTCGTCATGTGAGGATATAGATGAAGATGAAGATATGTCAGCCCGCCAACGCTGGAACCTGCGATCATAGAAAGGAGACTAAGTATATAAATAGAAAGTGATAATATAGGGGAAGAAGACAAGGGAAAAATGACTAAGTATCTCATAGAAGAACATCTATTGTTCGTTTATTAATGCAAATACTTTCAAACCCCTGGTGAGTTCTCACTAGTAAAGGAATAAATTGCAGATCATGGAAGTTCTTTGGGTCCAAGATGTATATGATGGAACATGGGACATAAGCGTTGAATACTGTGAATAGGGGACATAAGTGTTGGATACCGCAAATCACAGAACAAGAAGCAACAGAGTTCGAAAGAGCCAACTCGACAACCACGACCATAAAATTGGCTAAGTATGGAAAGGAACAACGGTCGGTCAGATTTGTCATATGAGGATATAGACAGAGATGAAGATATGTCATCCCGCCAACGCTGGAACCTGCGATCATAGAAAGGCGACTAAGTAAATAAGTAGAAAGTGACAATGCACAAGAAGAAGAAAAGGGAAAAAGGACTAAGGAGCCCATGGTGGAATTGTAGATCATGGAAATTTTGAGTGCAATATGTATATCACGTAACAAGAAGCATTAGAGTTCGAAAGCGCCAAACTAGCAACCGTGGGCATACAATTGGCTAAGTATGGAAATGAACAACAGTCAGTCGGATTCATCATGTGAGGATATAGACAAAGATGAAGATATGTCAGCTCGCAAATGCTGGAACCCGCGATCATAGAAAGGCGACTAAGTAAATAACCAAAAAGGGATAATACACGGGAAGAAGAAAAGGGAAAAAGGACTAAGGAGCCCATGGTGGAATTGTAGATCACATAAATTTTGAATGCAATATGTATACCATGGAACAAGAAGCAATAGAGTTTGAAAGCGCCAACCCGACAACTGCTGGCATAAAATTGGCTAAGTATGGAAAGGAACAATGGTCGGTTGGATTCGTCATGTGAGGATATAGATGGATATTTTAGTATGTCAGCCCACCAACGTTGAAAACCGAGATCATAGAAAGGTGACTAAGTATATAAATAGAAAGCGATAATACACGGGAAGAAGACTAGGGAAAAAGGGCTAAGTATCTCATAGAAGAAAATCTACTGTTTGTTTATTAATGAAAATCCTTTCGAACCCCTGGTGATTTCTCACTAGTAAAGGCATAAATTGCAGATCATGAAAGTTCTTTGGGTGCAAGACGTATATGACAGAACAGGGGACATAAGTGTTGGATACCGCAAACTTGGGACCTAGTGATCAGATAATTGGCTAAGTATTGAAAGGGACCGCGATCGGTCGAGCTCATGGTGTGAAGATATAGATTAAGAGTTGCCAATTTGAGAATCCATGAGTCCGTGATCATATAGCTGCGACTAAATATAGAATCATAAAGGGATAATAGAGGGGGGGAAAAGAGAAAAATTAAGAGTTTTTGTACATTCATACGAACAAATTGTATATTGAGGAACTTCGGGTGCTATTTGTAGCTCATGGAAGATTTGAAACACAATTTTGAGGCTGTCAATTCGGGAACCCGCAATCGAAAAAGTGTGCAAGTATGGAACACATTAACGCTGGCCAAGTTCTGTAGGGATGGTTGGTTCTGGACACTTTTGCTTTTGGTGTTGCATATCTGGAAAGAAGTACGAGGATGGGTAGAACAAGAAACAATGACTAGGAGTTGGAGTTTTGTGAACCTGCCAATGTGAGGATCCAAAATAGGTTGACAAGGTTTCCCCAGAAGATGCGAGGCCCCGATGGCCAAATTGTATAGCTCAGAACATTTGAATGCATAATGTGTAACACGGAAGAGGGGACAATGTTAGAGTCCGGTAGTCAATTTGTATATGGCAGAGGAGCGACTGCCAATTCTTTCGTACTAGTGTGTCCAGTTGTCGCTAGTAAGAGCATAGTTAATGTATATTAGGAAGGACACGAAGTTGGTGTGGATGGAATGCAACGACAGATACTTTGAGAGAACTTAATGTATACGAGGAACTCGCGGTGAAATTGTACTCATATTAGTATATATGTGCAGATATTATCAAATAGAAGAAGCTGCAGTATATGCAAGATATTGAACATGAACATGACGTCAACACTTGAGTTTCCTTGTTGTAAGTCATTAATTCATTCTATTTATGGGACCCGAAGAATCAAAGCAGGACGTGTCCTCCAATTTCTTTCTTTAAGTATAGGGCCGACACCATATTTATTTTTATTTTTCTTTTTTCATGTCCATCTTGTTCTGTGATATACATCTTGCACCCAATACTTCCGTCATATACATTTTTCACCCAACAATTCTGTATTCACGGTCGGAGTAGCGGGTTCACATTTATAGTCATGTTTATGTATCATGAGTCTGACCGGATACAACATGAGATTTAGTCATTTATAGAATATTATAACATTGTACAAGATTTATAGTAATTTATATAATTCTATAAAAATGTAAAGAACAAACAGAGTAGCCTTTATTTAAATTGAAGTACTGGGTAGCAGAAAAGGAAAACATCATAAAAAAAATAAAACCGCAAATATTCTATAGTCAAATAAGATGGGTTACAAAAATACAACTGAGATTATTTGCCACAATGATTATGATTTGGCCTCCCATTGACCAATAAAAAATATGTACAATAATGAAGCTTGTTGACAGTCTTCTTGACGATCAAATCCTTTATTCGTAAAAACAATGAGTTGAATATAAATTTTGGGTCTTGGACTTAATTTGTGCTGCTAACTAGATCTATCCTAGTTTTTTGAATAACTTGTCTCTTCTAGATATGGCCTTCTTGCATTGGCTGGTTATTCAACATTCCATTCTTTGTTAAGTATTAATTTCCCTCTGTCATCGAAAACTTGGGGTTTAAGGTGCTTTCCTTGTAATGTTTCTGACCATTGACATCCAAGACAACTTAGAAATGCGATTTAGGCCCAATTCAAAGTCAAGGGAGTCGTTCTATGTGACGTCAGTTATGGGATAGAAAAAAAATTCAAGTATGTTGTGATTGCTATTCTCCTTGTATTCGATCATCTGTTTGGTTGAAAATCCTGCCTGGAGATTTGTATGTTGAACTTCTTTGTTTTATTACAGTAAATTGGAAGGAACGTCCAAGCCAGCTACAAAATGTTCTTCTGTTGAAGTACATGACTTCTTTCGGAAACACAGGTCTGGCAAGTGTATCAAATGTTGTAGATCACATCATAATATATCTTCCTTCGTAGGGTTGGCAGACATTACTGCCCACATAAAGGTTTGAAATGTTCAGAGGTGACGCCAAATATGTGGAGTCTGTAACTACACCCAGAGGACATCGAACAAAATTTGACAAAGAACATGGCTTTCTTTCAATTTTGTTACTACACCCAGAAGTAGCTCAAAAAAATTTGAAATAGAAACTTCTGTAGTTATAATATGTCGTTTTATCGACTCATACAATTTCTGTTACCCGCTTCTGGGTACATTCATGAATGGAGCAATATTTTTCGTCATTTTCGAACATCACAGACCATTTTTCAAGCCACGGTAAGTGCAACGCTCCTAACAAAGACAAATTCTTGTGCACTCTGCAGAATTCAATACACTTGCCAAATCTGTGTTGTTGGAAGAAACTATATACTTCAACAAAGGAGTATTTTGCAGGTGACCTGAAAATCCATTCCAACTCCCAGCAAGAAAACAAAGAATATCAACAAACAAATCTCCAGGCAGGATTTTCAACCAACCAAAGCATCAAATACAAGGAGAACACCAACCATAAGATACTTGTTCTTTTTTTCCCCCCTGTCTGAGTTTTTGTTGGATAACACAGTTGTTTTTGGCTCAAAGCTCACATAAAATAAAACCAGTCTCTCTTATTTCATTTGGGCCTCAATGGCATCTCTAAGTTGTCTTACATGTCCATGACCATGAACATTAGAACAAATGCACCCTAAAGCCCAACTCTTTGATGATATAGATAAATAACAATAAGTATTTAAAAGCAATGCTAGAGGATGAAAGTATGATCTTCCGTAGATTTTGGGTTAATTCATTTTAATGAAAGATGCCCTCGATATTTTCTCTTATTAATGCCAATATTTTCGAATATGTATGCTGAATAATGACTAATAGCACGTATTAACATTCCCATATTCGAGCAGATTCTCAAATCTGACATCTAACATATGAACAATATTAAAGAGGGACATGACGTCAAGGATTATGTGGGTGACATGTTCGTGGATGGAAACGAGGTAGTATAGTATTGCACTGTTACTATGATGAAGCCTTTAAAAAACTAAAAGAGTCAATTTTTTTTTTTTTTGCAAATTTAAAATGCAGGCAAAAGAAATTACTAGATCCCATAATATTCACATGTTTATTCATTTTAATGGGAGATATCCTCGAGCTTTGCGCTTATTAAAGCCAATATTTTTGAACCTATCTGGTCGGTTGTCACTTTTGAAAGAATAATTAATGCGTATTGGGAAGCGCAGAAGGTAGCAGGGATGGAGGGGAGCGACAAATGATTTTAAACTTTTCTGAACCCGGGAAGGTGTCAACCTGCGAAACTTTGAAAACTCAACTAAGTATGGAAAGGCAGGTCAGATAGACACTCATTGTACGTAGAGGCATGGTTGTGAGTTCGAGGAGTGCGGGGTCGAATTGTAGAGCATGGAAGTTCCGGGTGAAAGATGTATACATCGAACATGAGCTACCATAGTTCGATAGTACCTATCCGCGAAGTCGCGTTCATAAATTGACTAAGTATGCAACCGAATGATGGTCGATTAGAATCATGATGTGAAGATATAGATGGAGATAACGATTTTTCAGTTCGCCACACCGGGAACCCACGAGC
Source organism: Picea engelmannii (assembly GCA_009831015.1). Classification (NCBI taxonomy): domain Eukaryota; kingdom Viridiplantae; phylum Streptophyta; class Pinopsida; order Pinales; family Pinaceae; genus Picea; species Picea engelmannii. Next base: position 12,797 of record WSFP011430388.1, on the reverse strand, counting down.
ACAGAAATGTGAGAAAGTATAGAACCAGAAACGCATAATAGAGCGAAAGAACAAAAGGTAAAAAATAGGAAAGTTTACAAGAGGAAAAAAAAAAGTGAGAGAACAACTATATCGCTCAGATAACAACACTTACTCTCATAACTATGAAACCATAGCAAGACATAAAGCATGGAAAAAGCATCGCCATCTATGAAATATAGTTGGAGGCTGACAAACTTTGGTTGAAGCCATAAGAGATGCAATTTACATCGACTGCAAAATTTTGTATGTTATTTTATATTAATAGTATTTTATGGGGAGTCAGCTGCAAAACAATGTAACAACAGATCCAACTATAGATGCATCACTCCAACATTGCAAAGCTTAAGCAAACAAGAGCAAACAACAAATAACAACCCAATTAAGAAGCACCAAAAGGCCCAATTGCAGCCACAGGACCTGAACCCTGCAAAGTCGAATCAAACAATAATAAACAACATCCAGCGAATAAAGAAGCAAGCACGAACCAATCGACCAACAATACCACAGTTCCAATCGCGGTTGCAGAACCCCAAATGTGCAAACTGCAACAAGATGAACATGAAAACAAGAACAACAACAACAAGCAAATAAGAAATTAGTGGAGATGCAATAAGCAAGCATGAACCAAAGACTATCAATGCCGCTGAAGTACAATATTTCCCAAATTGACTGCAGAGAACATTGCATATAAAATAAAAAATGAAAGAAAATGTATTGTAATAATCCTGCTAAGTAAACATTCAACGCTGTGAAACCTATTAGGTAAACATTTAAGTCTATCAGAAATGCTCTGTAAAAATTTAAGAAAGAATGCAAAGTGGCAGGTCTCTGACGTACCAATTTTTTTTATTATAATTTTTGTAACAATATTTTGAACAACAGAGAATGTATTCAAAGGACAAACTTTGGATATGATAGCATATCAAACATTGGGATAAATTTAGATAGCATAAAATGGTGAGACAAACATTTGAACTAATGCTAGCATTAATCCACCTTTAAGCAAGACACTCATCGTACACAGAGGCACGGTTGCGAGTTCGAGGAGTGCGGGGTCGAATTGTAGAGCACAAAAGTTCTGGGTGAAAGATGTATACACCGAACACGAGCTACCATAGTTCGATAGTACCTATCCACGAAGCCATGTTCATAAAATTGACTAAGTATGCAACCGAACGACGGTCAATTGAAATCATGATGTGAATATATAGATGGATATAACTATTTGTCAGTTCACCACACCAAGAACCGGCGAGCACAGAAATGTGAGAAAGTATAGAACCAAAAACACATAATAGAGCGGAAGAACAAAAGGTAAAAAACGAGAAAGTTTACAAGAGGAAAAAAGAGAGGGAGAGAACAACTATATCGCTCAGATAGCAACACTTACTCTCATAACTATGAAACCATAGCAAGACATAAACCATGGAAAAAACATCACCAACTATGAAATATAGTTGGAGGCTGACAAACTCTGGTTGAAGCTATAAGAGATGCAATTTACATCGACTACAAAATTTTGTATGTTATTTTATCTTAACAGTATTTTATGGGGAGCCAACTGCAAAACAATGTAACAACAGATCCAACTGCAGATGCAACACCCCAACATTGCAAACCTTAGGCAAACAAGAGCAAGCAACAAATAACAACCCAGTTAAAAGCACCAAAAGGCCCAACTGTAGCCACAGGACCTGAACCCTGCAAAGTCGAATCAAACAACAATAAACAACATCCAACGAACAAAGAAGTAAGCATGAACTAGTTGACCAACAATGCCACAATTCTAATCGCGGTTGCCGAATCCCAAACGTGCAAACTACAACAAGACGAACAAGAAAACAAGAACAAAAACAACAGGCAAATAAGAAATCAATGGAGATGCAAGAAGAAAGCATGAACCATAGACTATCAACGCTGCTGAAGCACAATATTGCCCAAATTGACTGCAGAGAACATTGCATATAAAATAAAAAAATGGAAGAAAATGTATTGTAACAAGCCTACTAACTAAACATTCAACGCTACGAAGCCTGTTAGGTAAACATTTAAGTCTGTCAAAAATGCTCTGTAAACATTTAAGAAAGAATGCAATGTGGCAGGTCTATGACGTACCGATTTTATTATTATTATAATTTATGTAACAATAGTTTGAACAACAAAGAATGTATTCGAAGGACGAACTTTGGATATGCTAGCATATCAAACATTGAGATAAATTTAGCTAGCAGAAAATGGTAATACAAACATTCGAACTAATGCTAGAATTAATCCACCTTTAAGAAATACACTCATTGTACGTAGAGGCATGGTTGCGAGTTTGAGGAGTGTAGGGTCAAATTGTAGAGCATGGAATTTCTGGGTGCAAGATGTATACACCGAACACTAGCTACCATAGTTCGATAGTACCTATCCGCGAAGCCACGTTCATAAAATTGACTAAGTATGCAACCGAACGACGGTCGGTCGGAATCGTGATGTGAAGATAGAGATGGAGATAACGATTTGTCAGTTCGCCACACCGGGAACCCGTGAGCACAAAAATGTGAGAAAGTATAGAACCAAAAACGCATAATAGAGTGGAAGAACAAAAGGTAAAAAATGGGAAAGTTTACAAGAAGAAAAAAAAGGGAGAGAACAACTATATCGATCAGACAACAACACTTACTCTCATAACTATGAAACCATAGCAAGACATAAACCATGGAAAAAACATCGCTAGCTATGAAATATAGTTGGAGGTCGACAAACTCTGGTTGAAGCTGTAAGAGATGCAATTTACATCGACTGTAAAATTTTGTATGTTATTTTATCTTAATAGTATTTTATGGGGAGTTAACTGCAAAACAATGTAACAATGGATCCAATTGCAGATGCAACACCCCAACAGTGCAAACCTTAGGCAAACAAGAGCAAGCAACAAATAACAACCCAGTTAAGAAGCACCAAAAGGCCCAACTGCAGCTGCAGGACCCGAACCCTGCAAATTCGAATCAAACAAAAATAAACAACATCCATCGAACAAAGAAGCAAGCACGAACCAGTCGACCAACAATGCCATAGTTCCAATCGCGGTTGTAGAATCCCAAACGTGCAAACTACAACAAAATGAACAAGCAAACAAGAACAACAACAACATGCAAATAATAAATCAATGGAGATGCAAGAAGCAAGCATGAACCAAAGACTATCAATGCCGCTGAAGCACAATATTGCCCAAATTGACTACAGAGAACATTGCATATAAAATAAAAAAATGGAAGAAAATGTATTGTAACAAGCATGCTAAGTAAACGTTCAACGCTGCGAAGCCTGTTAGGTAAACATTTAAGTTTGTCAGAAATGATCTGTAAAAATTTAAGAAAGAATGCAATATGGCAGGTCTCTGACGTACCAATTTTTATTATTATAATTTATGTAACAATAGTTCGAACAACAAAGAATGTATTCAAAGGACAAACTTTGGATATGCTAGCATATCAAACATTGGGATAAATTTAGCTAGCATAAAATGGTGAGACAAACATTCGAACTAATGCTACCATTAATCCACCTTTAAGAAAGACACTCATCGTACACAGAGGCACGGTTGTGAGTTCGAGGAGTGCAGGGTCAAATTGTAGAGCACAAAAGTTCTGGGTGCAAGATGTATACATCGAAGGTGAGCTACCATAGTTCGATAATACCTATCCGCGAAGCCACGTTCATAAAATTGACTAAGTATGCAACCGAACGACGGTCGATCGGAATCATGATGTGAAGATATAGATGGATATAATGATTTGTCATTTCACCACACCGTGTACTTGCGAGAACAAAAATGTGAGAAAGTATAGGACTAGAAATGCATAATAGAGCGGAAGAACGAAAGGTAAAAAACAAGAAAGTTTACAAGAGGAAAAAAAAAGGGAGAGAACAACTATATCGCTTAGATAGCAACACTTACTCTCATAACTATGAAACCATAGCAAGACATAAACCATGGAAAAATCATCGCCAACTATGAAATATAGTTGGAGGCCGACAAACTCTGATTGAAGCTGTAAGAGATGCAATTTACATCGACTGAAAATTTTTGTATGTTATTTTATCTTAATAGTATTTTATGGGGAGCCAACTGCAAAACAATGTAACAACAGATCCAACTGCAGATGAAACACCCCAACATTGCAAACCTTAGGCAAATAAGAGCAAGCAACAAATAACAACCCAGTTAAGAAGCACCAAAAGGCCCAACTGTAGCCGTAGGACGCAAACCCTGCAAAGTCGAATCAAACAACATTAAACAACATCCATCGAACAAAGAATTAAGCACGAACCAGTTGACCAACAATGCCACAATTCCAATCGCGGTTGCAGAATCCCAAACATGCAAACTACAACAAGACGAACAAGCAAACAAGAACAACAACAACAAGCAAATAAGAAATCAATGGAGATGCAAGAAGCAAGCATGAACCACAGACTATCAATGCCGCTGAAGCACAATATTGCCCAAATTGACTGCAGAGAACATTGCATATAAAATAAAAAAATGGAAGAAAATGTATCGTAACAAGCCTGCTAAGTAAGCATTCCATGCTGTGAAGCCTGTTAGGTAAACATTTAAGTCTGTCAAAAATGCTCTGTAAACATTTAAGAAAGAATGCAATGTGGCAGGTCTCTGACGTATCAATTTTTTTATTATTATAATTTATGTAACAATAGTTTGAACAACAAAGAATGTATTCGAAGGACAAACTTTGGATATGCTAGCATATCAAACATTGAGATAAATTTAGCTAACAAAAAATGGTAATACAAACATTTGAACTAATGCTAGCATTAATCCACCTTTAAGAAAGACACTCATCGTACGCAGAGGCACTGTTCCGAGTTCGAGGAGTGCAGGGTCAAATTGTAGAGCATGAAATTTTTGGGTGCAAGATGTATACACCGAACACTAGCTACCATAGTTCGATAGTACCTATCCACGAAGCCAAGTTCATAAAATTGACTAAGTATGCAACCGAACGACGGTCGATCGGAATTGTGATGTGAAGATATAGATGGAGATAACGATTTGTCAGTTTGCCACGCCGGGAACCCGCAAGCACAGAAATGTGAGAAAGTATAGAACCAAAAACGCATAATAGAGTGGAAGAACAAAAGGTAAAAAATGGGAAAGTTTACAAGAGGAAAAAAAAAAGGGAGAGAACAACTATATCGTTCAGATAGGAACACTTACTCTCATAACTATGAAACCATAGCAAGACATAAACCATGGAAAAAGCATCGCCAACTATGAAATATAGTTGGAGGCCGACAAACTCTGGTTGAAGCTGTAAGAGATGCAATTTACATCGATTGCAAAATTTTGTATGTTATTTTATCTTAATAGTATTTTATGGGGAGTCAACTACAAAACAATGTAACAACGGATCCAATTGCAGATGCAACACTCAAACATTGCAAACCTTAGGAAAACAAGAGCAAGCAACAAATAACAACCCAGTTAAGAAGCACCAAAAGGCCCAACTGCAGCCACAGGACCCGAACCTTGCAAAGTCAAATCAAACAACAATAAACAACATCCATCGAACAAAGAAGCAAGCACGAACCAATCGACCAACAATGCCACAGTTCCAATCGCGGTTGTAGAACCCCAAACGTGCAAACTGCAACAAGACGAACAAGCAAACAAGAACAACGACAATATGCAAATAATAAATCAATGGAGATGCAAGAAGCAAGCATGAACCAAAGACTATCAATGCCGTTGAAGCACAATATTGCCCAAATTGACTACATAGAACATTGCATATAAAATAAAAAAACGGAAAGAAATGTATTGTAACAAGCATGCTAAGTAAACATTCAACGCTGCGAAGCCTGTTAGGTAAACATTTAAGTCTGTCCAAAATGCTCTGTAAACATTTAAGAAAGAATGCAATGTGGCAGGTCTCTGACGTCCAATTTTTTTTTTATTATAATTTATGGAAYAATAGTTCGAAGTCAACGAATTATTGATCGCTATAATTTATTTAAGAGATTATGCAAATATTTGTGGTCAAAGGACAAACTAATATGAAGTCAACAAATTATCGATCRCTATAGTCCCTCTATGCCTATGACAGGGACTAATAGGAGATGRAATGTGAAATGCTCAATATAATATGATGTTAATAAACAGTGTTTAAAGACATTAATAAAATAATAACAAAAAATATTTAAAATTTGTCTTAAAAAYTAAGTATAWTAAGAGATGAAATGTGAAATGCTCAATATGATGTTAATAGATAGTGTCTAAAACATTAATAAATTAATAACAACAATTATTTAAAATTTATCTTAAATACAAAGACACATATAAAATAGATTGAACCTATAAAATTAAATCAAATTTAATAATTCATTTTGGTGATTGGAAATAATGAGAAACTTAGTGGCTGAGTGTTTTCTATTTCCTATTCCATCCAATTCCATTCATCATTTTTTGGTGCTTATGATTGTACTGTTTTTTATTTTCTATCTTATTTAATTTCATCCATAGTTTTTTTATGTCTATTTTTTCTTTACTAAAAACAATTTGTTTTTATAGATGTGACTGTTTAGTAAAACCACTACAAAGTGTGAAAGTATAATGTTATAAGTTGTTATATGATTTATAAAAGTCCACAAAAGTACAATAATATTGACCAGTTTCACAATGTAAACTTACTTTTCAATACAATTCACAATACGTTTTTTAATGTAATTTTTTTTTGGAAAAACGTTTGTATCCACACAAATTTAATCATTTTCAACCTTTAATAAAATTAAAAATTAAAATAAATTTAAGTTAATAAAAAAACACAATACATAACACAAACATCATTAATAAAATTTCTTAAATTTAATTATAATATTCTCTCACCTCAATTTTAATATCATATCATTAATTGTATGTTTTTGTAAGTTTTCTTTTTAACCTAGAGTCAAGATTAAAAGGTTACAATTAATGTCAAAGCGCTTCACCATGTGGATACATATCCCATACTATCAGGGCTTAAAGTGACTTTAATATTTTAAAAGTCACTTTATAATTAAAAAGGATTGTAACTCAACATATATACCAACATGCAGTTCCAGCCAGGTGTCCTTGTCAGTGATTTTAATTATTGGGTAATGTGGAATGGTAGGTTTCACACATAACAATAATTTTCCTTATTACAAGTGAGTGTTTGGTAAGCTTGGAAAACTGAACCAATGCATTGTTTGATAGTCAGCCATGTCACTTTACAAGCATAGGCCAACATTAGTCCACTTATGCCACTTTACACAAATAGGCAAACATTGCGTGAGAATTGATGACATTGACCAATGTACCCATTAATAAACAATACACTGTTTATTGCCTTGAAACCTTTGTTTTCTAGTGAATGTATGGTTGATCATGTAGTTATCATAATGGTACCACTGACAACAAAATATAACAAGTGAGAATAAACTGCTCATTGTAAAGTCACAACATCATTTTATTAAGTTTAAATCTTAATTATTTATAATTTAAATTGAAAATGTTTTATTGGTTAAAGTTGTGGGTAAGGTGGGGTGAGTAAATGTGTATAATTTTTTTTTAATGTTATGAATTGTATGAGGTTTTCTATATTCTATATAGATGTGAAATTTGAGGATGTATTATTTCTAAAGAATAGTGGAGAAAGATAGAACAAATTCAAAATAATTTTATAATTTATAATCTTAAAATTAAAGTCAATACACCCTATTCTATCCGTTTCGTAGAAGCGAGGCTTTCCCCCATTGAGAACATGACTATGCCTAAGTACCTAATGCATAAGAACAAGTTAAACAACATGGAAGACAACCAGCTTCATAAAATTGCTTCAAACACTAGCAAAAACCACTTTTGACTCAAGTGGGGATGACATAAAGATGCCTAGTCTTGAATGAATCATTGGGGAATACGGGAAGATATCATTTTGTAGGATAAGGATAATATTAAAAATATTATTATGTCTAAATTTAAGGAGAAATTGTGGCGCGATAAAGTGTTAGAGGGTAAAAGAAAATTAAGACACTATAAGGAGTTTACCAACCCTCATCTTGAAGATCAAAGTATCTCTTTGTTCTAACTAGTGCAAAGAAGAAAATCAACATTGCTAAAATAAGAACAAATTCTCATGAGCTCCATATTGAAACAAAGTGTTGGACAATTCCCAAAACGCCTTGGGATGAAAGAACCTGTCATCTTTGTGATACTAGGAGAGTTGAAGATGAAAATTTCTTTCTCTTAGAATGTCCAACGTATACCCAAATCAGATCTTAATTTCAAAAGATTTGTCACATTACCAACCTTCCTAACCTTCTAACTCAACAAAACTGTAGTTATCTTGGAATGCTTCTCTTAGTGTTTTTTTAGCACATAAATAAAATTCTAAATAAATCCAAGTAATCCATTACCTTCTTAAGGTCCAATAGACAAAATTCCATCTTAGTGGATGTTAATCATCATCATCATTATCATCATAATTGTATTTTTTGGTCAATAAAATAATAATAAAACTAATGTTTTCATGGGATCAAAGGGGAAAAGGAGTGGTGGTGCCTGCTCGTCACAAGATCAAATGGTTAATACTCGAGCAAAGAAAGCAGTGGACAAATAAAAAAAAGACTATGAGAATAAATGTTCTAAGAAAACAAAGGAATAGATCAAGGAGGTGGAAGCTACAATGATGGTCAAGAGGGAGAAGATCTAACGAAGAGCTCCCAGAGAAAGTGAGGGACTGGTTTGAGGATTTGGTCTACTCATGAACTAGGGACACCAAGTATTTATGACTCGTAGAAACATATTGGCTCTTAAAACACTAGTTTCTCGGGAACTAGAAAAATTTAAAGAGGAGCAAAATGATATCCTCCATACACTGCGCATCTTTGAGGGGAAATTTGAGTCTATCTACAACACAGTCTTTGGGGTGAAAATCACTGTCACCCCAGATATGGAATAAGAAGCTTAGAGTAAAAATGAAGTGGGTTCAGTGAGCACTGCTATCACTTGGGAGATTCCGATTAGAGTGGACGACATGTAAGAGGTCCGCAAGCATGGTAAAGAGGAAAATAATGACATAGCGTTGGTGGTGGATGCGATCAAGGAGGAAATTCCTCCCACTCCTAGCTTGGGGTGATGAGTTTGGATTTTCCTGTATCTTTTTAGAATAATTTGCATGGGTAGGCATAATCATATAAGGGTTTGTCTGGTTTTATGTGATGTTTGGGAAAAGAACAACCAAAATACTTTCAATAATTTTGATGACATTTATTAATAGAGGCCTAGTTTCCTAAGTTGGTAGGCCTCCCTTGGACTGTGGCTGTATGAATATATGTTTATATATGAATATAAATTAATGACTAGTTTTAGATTAAAAGACATGAAATTGCTATATAAAATCCTTTTTTTTAATAAGATAAGAGACATTTTATTATATATATTTGAAAATTCAAACTTATAATCTTAAAAAAACATATTCTTAACTATTATATCATCTTAAATTATTAATAATAAATTGTGTAGTTTAAATGTTCAACTTTTTGGTGTTTTTACAAACATATTTTTCTATCAATTTTACTCGAAATTCAGCCAAAAATTATTGAAACTCTGATTTAAGTGATTGAACTTATATAATTCAAATACTATGAAGATTTTTCAAAATACTAAATTTATTTATACATTTAAAAATACAATTTAAATAATAAAGAATAATAATTTTACCAAAATTTATTTCAAAATTCCAATAAAAAATAAAAAATAAAAAATTTAAACAACACCATAATAAATAATTATTTTTAACCTAACATTACATCATACAACCCACCATCATGGAAAAAAACTACCTTTTACACCCAACAATCTCTTTATAAACCATGTAATGCATTAATTGATTGGAGTCATAGTCAACATAGTTTAGATGGAATTTTTATGGGTAGTTTCCCATGGAGCCACACGTGATAGCTTTCAATTTTTGACTTTTAAAAATTGAATGCAAGCATGACAGATATTTTAATCCAATTTTTAAAATCCCTAGATGATGGGAATGAATAAGTGTACTACATTCTATCCACACCATAGAGAGGGTTGACATGCAAGTTTACGAGGTGGGGAGCATGTGGGATGGGTGAACTTTTTAAGGAATTAGTTGGGAAAGTCATAAATGATGTTACATTGGTATATATCTATATATATATATTAAATGGTGGTTCAAGTTTATTAAAAAATATTTTTTATATAATTAATTTAAAAAAAATATATAATTTTTAAAATTTATATATTTTAATTAATTTAAAATTTATTATAATTAATATCAATATTATAATTTTAAAATTAAGGATAATATTTTATATCTTAATAAGATTGAATTAATATATATATATAACTTGTTTATTTGAAATATTTTTTTATTAATATGTAATTTTTATTTGAAATAAAAGATTGAATTAATTTATTAAAATATTTCAAAAAATTATGTAACATGTTTATTCGAAACAACTTTTTATTTATATGTAGTTGATATAACACATTTCAATTATTCCAAATCATACAATGGAGTGAAAGAGCACGTTAATCCAAGCGTAAGAGGATATTTGAATTTGACCTTAAAACCTAATGCAAGTAAACCCCACTCAAGCCACTCAACTTATAAAACAAAGGATCACAAAAACATAGGATCACATTTGATTGCATAACACACTTCAACTACGCCAAATCCACAATGAATCATACAATGGAGTGAAATAGTAGATTAATCCACGCTTAAGAGGATCTTTGAATTTGACTTTTAAACCTGATGCAACTAAATCCCACTCAAGCCACTCAACTGATAAAACAAAGGATCACATTTGATTGCATTGATTTGTTAAAATCTTTCTCTTTGTAACTAACATTACTTGATAGTGTTTAATTTGTATGATCCAGATTTTATGAGCATAACGAAATAAATACAAATTATTAAAATATGCTTAACACAGAATAACAAAGATACAGTAAAATTAGTTTTCTATTCAATAACGAAATAAGATGACACTGTAAAATGCAGTGGAAAACAAGCTTGTTGGAATGGTGGCGGCTTATCACTGAGAAGAGATGTGACGGCTACACTCATTCGCAAGAAGATGATTACAATGAGGCTCTATAGGCCTTTTTACAATAAACATGAATGTCAAAAACCCTAGACATCAAAAAACCTAACCCTAGGAGATGAAGCACCAAAAGTCATGTGGGCCCCGTTTGGGTAAGTCAGTCCATCAACTTCCCAGGGTCGTAACTTTTGCATACGATCTCCATTTTAGGTGCACGATAGCCCGTTGGAAAGGTATTGCCAATGAGATTCATTTTGGGGGCTCATTTATTCCTTTGATCATCATTGAGAAGGTTGATCCCGAAAAACCTTCATTTAGGCCCTCAAAATGGCCCCTAAAGTTAAAACTGCTAAAAATAGTAAATTACCAAAATTGCCAGAAAATTGTTTTGAGCGAGTTGGAAATGGTGGGTGGCCACCGATATCCACCTGGATCATTGCACTAACATCACTTGGTAGTGTCCATTTTGCTATTGTTAATCACTTATTGATTGTTTGTGAAATAAAATTTCTAAGTAATCGATATTGACCTTATACTTAAGAAATATGAAACTATATTTAAGACCTGAGTTTTACGCTCTAAGAATTAGGGTTGTAAATATACTATTATGTAACATTGTTTCATAACTTTGAGTTGTTATATATTTTGATACACATAGTTGATCGTGCATAAAGATATAAGATTCTCATAAAAAGATACTTGTACATACACAACACTTAGTGAGCCAAGGTTTGAATGGGAAACCCACCCTTGGGTGAGTGATGCTCCACTTATTTCTTTGGCTCGGTCTTGGATGAAATTCTTACTAAATATAGTTACCAACTTAAAGATAACTCTATAGAGTTCTCCTTTTTTTTCGGGTCATAATTTTTACCTAGTTTTGAAAAGTTGTGCTACTCGTATCACCCCCCTTGTTTTTAGGTTATTTTTTGATATTTTAAATCTTCTTATCCATAATGTATCCACATTATTTTTTTAAATGCTTATATGTATATATATTTCAACCGTGTTTTTAATAATTTTTCCTATGATTTCATACTTTTTAAATATAGTGAAAAATATCATTTTTAACACATTTGTTTACCTTTACTTCAATACATAGAAAATAATTGTAGTTAAATAACATTATTTTAAAATATTTAGTTAAAAAAATATGATTTTTTTTTTTTGATAAATTAAAAGCCAAAAAACTAAAAAAAACTAAAACAATTGAAATTAATTAAAAAAAAAAATTAAAAAGTAGTACTATAGAGGAAAAAAATAAAAAATAGATATAAAAACTAAGAAAAAATTAGGAAAAATAGAAAATGGGTAAACAACAAATTTATGGAAATTTTTTTATTTAAAAGTTTATAAAACACACAATTTTTTTTTGTATATATTAAAAACTAAATTAAAAAACTTAAAATAAAATATTTGATATAATTTTTTTTTTTTTAAATAATTTAAAAAAACTTAAAATTACAAAATAAAAATAAAAATTTATATTGATGATGATGATTAATGTCCACTAAGACCGAATTGGTCTATCAGACCTTAAGAGGGTAAGTGATTACTTGTGATTCTTTAGAATTTTGTTTCTGTGCTCGAAAAACATTAAGAGAAGCTTTCCAAGGTCACCATACTTTTGTTGAGTTAAGAGGTTAGGAAGGTTGGTAGTGTGA
>ML866080.1:8337-21717 GCA_009831015.1 Picea engelmannii | reverse complement strand
TCCCATTTTGGAGGGAGCTTATTTGGGTATCTCGAAATTTTATTAATATCAAAAAGAGGATAAAGTTCATGAGATTCCCATGGTGCCATAATTCCTTCATTTGAAGATATGACACTTTATACAAAATCTGTAAATACGATGACACCTTATACCGAACATGTGTGGAATTGCCAAAATGAATCTTCAATGTCTTCACAATGATGTCACCTTACAAGCACAAGGTCTTCAAAAAAAAACATGTAAGGAACAAGGACTTTGTTCCTCCAATGAAGTCACCAAATGAGTAAACTTAGGTTAGGCTTTGGTTTATAGTATATACTCACCAAAAGGGTTTAAGCATAGACTTCAAATAACCAAGGAGAAAGACTGGATTCTCCCCGGCAACGACACCAAAATGTTATCACACAATCTTGCACCTTAGTGCAAAGCCTTCACAAGGTACAAAGATGAGTGGAACATGGAAGTGTTACCACTATCACCTAGACAACTACCTCCCTTGTTTTAGTAAAGGACAAGTCCACCATAAGGGAGGCTTCCCTAGTAGCACCTAGGGTTCCTAAGGCAAGACAAAGTCAAGTCTAAGGTCACCTATATTAGTACCCAAATTACCACCAAAAGATTATGATATGAGTTATAGATTAGGTGGTTGCTCAGTAAAGTTCAAATTTAGGGTTTTCTCACTTTAGGGCGGTTTTAGAGAGGTTACTAAATTATTATCCAATGAAAAACTATGCCAAAACAGTCCAGAGCTGAAAATTATTGAAGGCTATCATAAAACTTGCATAAAATATAAGAAATTACAGCAGTAAACAAGTTATAACAGTAGTATTCTTCAGCCCTTTAAACAAATTATAAACAAGTGAAATTTAGGGCTAAAACAAGGGATACAAATAGGGTTTATATATCTTGCCAATTTCTGAAAATTTAAAAGCATAACAGTCAAAAAGACCAAGACTTCCATCCCTAAAATTACTATAATACAAACCAGCTAGGGAAAATTTCCAATTAAAATGATTTTTAGGTCAAAAAATGTAAGGGAAACCCTAGAGATCTAGAATTTTGAAAGCTGAAAATTAAGTACTAGCTGCTAAAACCCTAGATTTACCCTAAAACAAAAGTAAAATTTGGAATTTTGATTTTTTGATTGACCAAATATGAAAAAGACTAGTGCATACTAATTTTTGGGGGCATATGGGGTCAACTAAGGCCTCTTTTGAAAAATTGTAAGTGAAATTAGGGTGATAATTAGGGTTGTCCACTACAAACCCTAATAAATCCACCTAGAGCCTTACAAGCTTCAAGATAATTCAAAGGGAAAATACTCCACTAGTAATGTTCCAAAGGGTTTGAAGAAGGGACTTGTTCAAGAAAATAGAAAGAGAGTGCACCACCAACAGTAGAGAAGCACAACTACACTTATAATCACTCATAAACAAAATCCAAAAAGATTAAGAGAGATCACTTACTCAAGAAATCGATTCATCCACAAAACCCTAGATCCAAGAACATCCATGAAATTGCAAAGCATCCACAAGACATCATCCTCAAAAAGTCGTTCTAGTTATCCATCCATAGCAAAAATATACAAGTCATAGTAGACAAGTAGTGTTCTCCACAACTTCTAGCAATGGGTTACAAATGAGAGGTCCTTCTCTATTGATATGAGATCTAACAACCCTCTCATTATAAAAGTGATATTCTCCTTGCTTTTAGCCTAAAAGAAAATAAAATACCATATCTCTTCTCAAACCCTAGATATATGGTCAAAAATACAAAAAACTATGAGGTGGTTATGCCACATATACAACAATATCCATGATACATGAGTGAATGAGTCAAAAGACCCCAAAGATCCTCCCCAAATCAAGTAAACTATCCTTAAATTCCAAGTCATCCTCCTCAACATATGGAATGACCTCCTCAAAAGCCTCAACAAGCTCCTCCAAAGGTGTCCCACGAGTGGTAAAAATTCGGCGATAATCTTCTAGCCACAAATTTTAAAAGCACCATAACTATGTCAATTTTTGTTCGAATTTCTATTATGACCACATTTTGGAAATCCCGTGGCCATTCTGCGTCTAATGGCATTGATCTGGTGGAATTTTGGGCATCTTTTCAAAAGATAAATATTCCTAGAGATGGCTGCCCTCAAAACATGTGCTAAAATCCGAATGCAACATAAAGAGTCATGTCAAACATAAATTCCAATAGGTAGAGAACATTAAGTACCATCTTCTAACTTCACAATAACTCATAGAATTCACACAATTTGTCAAATTTAGGTATGATGGGGGCATCATTAACCCCTATTACATGTGTCAACACCTGAGAAGAGAAGCAGTTCCTAGGAAAACCAATCATGGAGCATGTGTACTGATAGATGGTATAGTTTGGTGGGTAACTTCATGAGTTACATTGCACAACCATATGAGGTTGTTTAAGATATTCATCCACATGAGTGCCTTTGAAATATGAGGGAGCATTTATGCATTGAGTTACCCTTTCCCCGACAATGTGTCTTACTACCCCTTATTTGCCTTTTTTCTTTATCTCACCTTTTTTGGATTTTGACTTTCATTTTATTTCATTTAGTCCTTTTTAGTTATGCATTTTATTGCATAGGACTTGGGGTAATGGCCTCATAGAGAGAGGGCACTGCTCATGCTTTATTTCCTTTGTTTTTTCGACTTTTGTTTTCTCGTTTATTTATTTGCTCTTCAACTCGTGCTTATAGCTCCTTTAAGGTGAGGTTCTTCCCATGGGACTATACAACACGAACCTTTTATATGACATATGACAACCAACCCATGAGCAGGACAATGGAAATCAGAAAGGATGGAGACTGTTAAGTATGGATTGGGATATGTACACATTGCACCTCTCAAAACCCCCCAATAGTAGGACTCAACCCAAAACTGACAACACCTATCTAGAAGATGATGGTGATCACCAAGGTTAAAGAAGGCAAAAGGCACAAATTTAGAGAATCATGATCCATTATCTGACTCAACCAATGATCACCACTTTCATGACAAGTACATAAGACATTAACACCCTGTTAACCCCTAGATTTTCACCCTTCAAAATCTTGAGGGTTAAGACCCAACATGCACTATTTTGGTTGGCATTCTGAGATTCTCCCAAAGTTTAGCACTTGTGTTCAATTAGAGGTTGGTTCCCATCAGAGACAAGTACATGATCGGTACATGGTTGTTTTGTTTCAGAGTTAGAGCTAGCTTGTTTTTCTTTGCATTTGAGAGAGATGTCTACATATAGCAGGTGTCCCTACTTTTTAGGACACATGGTTTGAGTGGGTCACTTGACAATTTGGAGCAGTTTTGAGCATATATGGATGGTCCTTGCATGATTCGAGGCTCGATGACATGCAAGAACTTTCTATTTTTAGCAGTTTGAGCTCCAGGCCCCAGATTCAAATTCTAAGCACACATTATGGATCCTTGAAACATTTTGAGTCTTTTGGACCTCTTCCAGGAAGATTTTTCACATATTTCTATTTTTAGCAGGTTGAGCACCAATGCTCGCATGTTAATTCTGATTGCAGATTCGGATTCCTTGCGAAAATCGAATCCAACGAGTATAATATCATTGACATGCAACAACTTTCTATTTTTAGTAGTGTCTATTTTTAGACATTGGACACATGGCGGTGGTCTCCTAGTCATCTCGGAGAATTCTCGAAAGTTTGGATGAGTTTCAAACTATTTTTGGAAACTTCTATTTTTAACAGTGGTCGTCATCTTCAGCAGTGACAAGTGGCAAGCTCAGATTCCTACAAGTGGAAAAGTTTAAGTGTGAGGTGGCATCTACATGGCATCATTTAACAAGGGCGCATTTTCCAAGGCATAAGCATTAATTGAGAATTAATTAAAGTAAAGAGGATGCATGGGATGAGGTGGCACTTCCATGGAGATAATTTAGCCAATCAAGGCTAAATTTTCCTCACTCGACATATCTTCACTTTCCATGCATTAATTTCCTCAAATTCCTCTTAATTTGCTTTTAAACGCTAATTTCCTAAAAAATTGGGAATCCCTAAAAATAGGGTGAAATTCCCCAATCAAGGCTTAATTTTCTCATTAAATTTTCCTCACTCACCATATCTTCACTTTCCATGCATCAATTTCCCAAAATTCCCCATAATTTGCTTTTAAATGCTAATTTCCTAAAAATAGGAAAATCCCTAAAAAATAGGGCGAATTTCCTCCTTGGCTAACTCATGCATATTTGGGCCAAATTTAGTGTTTAAACATGTGTTTAATTCCTAATTTATTCTCCCATGTGTTAACTCTCCTATTCTTCACATGAGTTAACTCTCTCCCTTCCCCATGTGTTTCTCCAACTCGCTCTTATCCTCACACATGCACCACTCCACCTATATATCCATCATTCTTATACGTGTGATCCTTTAACTCACCATGCGCATTGCTCATTCACACATATTCCCTCATGCGCATTAATTCCTAAATTTTTCACTCACACTTATTCCCTCATGCACATTAACTCCTATTTTATTCACACTCCTCTCCTATACATTGGATGGTCTTCATTGGTTATTGGTCAGATTTTGGCAGCTAGTACACTCTTCTCTCATTCCTCTCTCTCATTCCTTAGTCTAGTTACTCTATCTTTAAGAAAAGTGATCATTGTATCGGTTGTGGACTTGTCAACTATAACGCAACCAACTCTCTTGCAAGATTATTAAAAAAGAAGTTTTGTGTTTGTGTTCAAACTTTTCTTCTTGTTAGTACTTTGTTAATTTTGCGATTAGATTAGTGACTTCTTACTATTCATTGTGGTTTAATCGATCTTTTGAGAAGTTTCTTTCTTTCTTTATTTTCTATATTTCTTGTGCTAACCCTGCAGGATCCCTCCAAGCTAGAAACTGTCTTTTTCCCCACGTCTTGGGCGGAATTAACATGCTGTCCAAGACATATCAGCCGCTGTTTTTTGTCTTATTTTGCAGAAAATCAGACCTTAAGACAACAACAAATCACCCTAGAGACTCCCCCTGAGGTTGGCAAGCACCAGCCCAAATGGAGAGGGATCTAGCCCGTGACAATTTGGGGCTTTACTCTTTTAATTAGCCATTTCTTCATCATTGAAATATCAGATTTATCAGCTCAATTGGAGGGTGTAAAAGTGTTCTAGCACACCCAATATGAAGCAATGAAATAGTCATCAAATGTCAAGCACCATAATCATAATCATAATCACCAAATGTCAAGCAACCTTAATCATCAAATTGTTGATGCTTGTGGTAGCGTCAGACAAGTATTCTCACACAGGTCTATGTATCTAGACGTGCGGAAATCGTCCAAAGCCTTCTACTCTTGAATTTACTTTAGTTAAAGGAATTATTAAAGTAAATTGCTTTTATTAATTAATTATGTAATTAGTTAATTGAGTTATTTGAAGAAAGTGTTAAAAGTTCTTAGCATGAAATCTACATCTCAAGTGAGAATAGAAATAGATTATAACTCGTGATTATAAAAGCAAGGCTAGGGTGAAGGAGAAGACACATTCACATAGAGATAGCAAAGAAGGACTTTTGCTAGTGTGGAGGCATTGGACAATGTAAAAGGAAAGAGGGACTTTTGCTTACACTTGACACTTGACACACTTGATACTTGAGAGTAGAGGATTTACTTTCAAGAGAGTGATCACAAAGGACTGTGATTCAAGATCTTGGATAGGTCGAGAAGGACTTCCATCTAGAGATCAGGTCAAGGAGAAGAGAGAACAGAGGCAACGCAAGTGGTTTTCAGTCAGAGGAAGTCATAGGGAAGTGTCGTGTCGTACAGAGCTTGTTGTACAGGTTTTTTGTACATGTACGTAGGTCATAGTGGAGACATTAGCGTACATATGTGGTTAACAAGAAAGCGAATCATGTACCCCCCGAAAAGTGTGCAGTTCAGGTTCGTACAACAGGTCAGACTTTGCCAAGTTTGTCTGGAGTTCTATATCATTCAGTGGGACTTTATCCCTGTTACGGGAGCCCTAATTTTAGCAGAATAAAATCATTCTTAGCACTAGTTTTTCCTCCAGGGTTTTTTCAAGGGTTTATACTTGAAAATATCGGTGTTTATGTGTTCTTGATTTTGGTTTCCTTGTTTATGTTTTCGTTGCATGTTTAGTTGATTACTCAACTGTGCTTTTAGTAGATAAAGAGATTTTATTTTGAGCTAATTGTCGGGTGTTGGGTTGAAGTGCTAAAAATTAACATGGTATCAGAGCAGGTTGCTCTGAGAGGAAGACAATCTCAGGTTACAACAACAAATCTATTGGATCAGGCGTGTCGAGGTGGGTGCTTGAAGGACTAAGCACAAATCCACTATCTTTTGTAGCAGATCTCTCAGATTTGCAGGAGATCTTAGCAGATCTATAAACCAGCAGGAAAAAATCAAAGGACGAATTTCTGGGGAACAACTGTACAAAGGTAAAACTTGTTTTTGTAGGTTTACAGAGGCATACGCGAGTCACATAAAGCATAGTCGTGTACATACGCGGGTTGCTTTGAGCACAATCGCGTATACGAGGGTTGCAGTGGTAACAGTCGCGTACATACGCGATTGGCAGTGGGTCGAATCGCGTACATACACGGGTTGCAGTAATGATAGTCGCGTACAAGTCTGTACAGGCCAGTACAAGAGCAATTTTTAGCAACAGGTTATTTCTAGGGCAGTTTATCAAGTCTTAGGGATGACAACAACACCGTTGAGAGTTGAAGATAGATTGGATGGAGCATCCAACTTCCTATATTAGAAAGCAAGAGTAACTTTGGAGTTAAAGGAGTATGACCTTTGGGAGTTAGTGGATAAAGTAGTTACTCCATCGATAGATCCAATAGCTTTGGAAGCTTACAACAAGAAGGAGATCAAAGCAGAAAGGGTCCTCCCGAATTTCGTGAAGGATCATCTAATTCCTCACCTAACAGAGAAGAAGACGGCCAAAGAGATGTTTGATTCCTTGGTAAGTTTATTCCAAAGAAAGAACATAAATAGGAAGATGGTCTTAAGGAATAAACTCAGATCGGTGCAGATGTCTAGATATGATAATGTTACTGTTAAATTTAGAGCTACTATTAAGTTCTTTTCAATTTACTAGAGAATAATAGCATAAGCAAGATCACTGAAAGAAACACAATCACAGGGTACACAACATTTTATCCTGGGAAACCCTCATGGAGGAGAAAACCAAGCAAAAACTTCCTCAATAATAGATTGCCCATACAATGCCAAGACTTAAAACAAAACCACCAAGAATAACAAAGACTAAGCATGTGCCTCTCTCTTCTTCTTCTTGTAATTGCAACTACCTCCAAAACTTGCGCACTAGATGAGTGACTTGAGTGAGTGAATGAATGAGGCGCCATCCTCACTTATTTATACTAGCTGAGGAGGCACTAGGGTTATGTCTCTTCACCAAGCAGGGCCAACTTCTTCCAATAGTGGTTAAAACCGCTTTAATAAACCCTAGGGACCGACTTCTTAAATACCACCATATAAATATGGTTTGACCAATCCACAAAAGGGGATTTGATCTATAAGATAATAACTCAATTATAATTAGAATATTCTTCGAAGTTACAATATTTCAACACTTTCCCCTTAAGAAGAAAGGTATTCTACTGACATAACCCAATACAACATCATCGGGAGAAGGAGAGGTCAACAATATCATCAGCATCTGGAACACTGACTGGCATATCTACAAATCATCGAAAGTTTTTGTCATCATCAATATTATCATCGTTCACAGCATGGAGCTGGAGTAGTATCATCATCATCATTTAGAGCATGGAGCTGGAATGGCATCATCATCATCTTTCACAGCATGGAGTTGGAGTAGTATCATCATCATCATTCACAGCATGAAGCCGAAACATCGGCAACAATAGCATGAAGCTAGAGCAACAATCTCACCAACACGAGGTTGGTACATCATCATTAACAACACAAGGTTGGTACAACATCATCAACAACATAAGGTTGAATCAATCAGCATCATTAGCATGAAGCTGAAACAACATCATCAACATGAGGTCGAGACAACAATATCATCAGCACGAGGCTGAGACAACAACATCATCAACATATGGAAACAGAATGAGGCAGGTGAAAAAACAACATTTTTGTGGTACTCTGACAGACCGTCCTTACTGGACCTTCGGGATCTGCCTAGGAATTAAAAGATTCCGTAGGATATAAAATCCTAACGGAGCTACCACGTGGTACTCTGACAGACTGTCCTTACCGGACCTTTGGGATCTGCCCAGGAATCATAAGATTCCCTAGGATATAAAATCCTAACGGAGCTACCACTATTGACCACAGTTGGCATATACATGCACAGGTACTCTGACAGATCGTCTCTACTACACCTTTGACATCTGTCCAGGGATGATCAATCCCCTAGGATATAAAATCCTAATGGAGCTACCTGTTGTTGGTCGGGATACCATAGTATCATCAACATCACTCCCCCTTTCGAGGGAGGTCCTTTCGGACAACACCAAGCTTGTCTCGGGAGACAGAGGCTTGGTCAACACATCTGCAACTTGCTCATCTGTGCCAACATATTGGGGCTTTACAGCTCCTCTCTACACCATATCACGAATGTAGTGATACAGGATCTCTATGTGCTTCGACTTATCATGGAACACTGGTTCTCCGTCATCTTTATGCAACTCGGATTTATCACATAGAATCATGGTGGCTTCCATCTCCAGATCGAACAAACCTGTCAACAACTTCCGAAGCCATATGGCTTCACAACTAGCGGAACATGTTGCAATGTATTCTGCTTCTGTTGTGATGAGAGAAATACTAGATTGCTTCTTGCTTCTTGCTTTGCCATGAAGTCATGGCTGACCCCAGACTGAAACATCCCGAAGTGCTCTTTCTATCAGAAACACTTCCAGCCCAATCTGAATCAGTATAACCATATAGTCTGAAGTCATGATCTCCAGTATAACAGAGACCATAATCCAATGTACCTTTAAGGTATCTCATCACATGCTTCGCAGCTACAAGTTGAACATGTCTGGGCTCTACCAGATGCTGACTCAAGGTGTTCACAACAAAGATTATATTTGGCCTGGTATTCGTCAGATACATCAACAAACCAATAATCTGTCTATATAGAGTAGCATCAATCAATTCTGACGAAGTATCAACTAGGAGCTTCAACTTTGTTTCCATGGGTGTGTTCATCAATTTACATTCTAACATGTCAAATCTCTTCAGTATTTCAATTGCATACTTCCCTTGGTTAAGGAAGATCTTCTCTGGGCTCTGCCAAACTTCAAGACGTAAGAAATAATGCATTAGGCCTAGGTCTTTTATCTCAAACTCTGCAGCGAGCTTATGCTTACAATCTGTGATGAGCTTTTCTTCTCCTGTCAAGAATAAATCATACAGTAGCAATATAACTGGCTCAACATTCATAACATTGAAGTAAAGGTTAGAATCAACTTTACTCTTGGTAAAGCCCAAGCTCATCAGGAAACTATCAATTCTGCCATACCAAGCTCTAGCAGCTTGCTTCAACCCGTACAGAGATTTCTTCAACCTGCAAACATGAGTCTTTCTATCTTCAACTTCAAATCAAATTTTCACATCACTTTGTACCAACCTGGTACACTTGCTCAACTACAACTTAATCTGCACAATCATGTGCTAGCTCTAGCTCTATGTGCTTTCTATAAAGCATTATCTGTCTCACTGCCTGAGAGTATGTCCTCTACTCTCTCTGCAACTGTTCCTTCTAGAACTGGGACTCTGCACCTACAACTGCTCTGAAACTGAGAATGGCTGCTCCATTCTCACTATGCTTGCTGAAATCTGAGAGTAACTCCTCTACTCTGTCACGGCAACAACTTCATCTGAAATTAGGAGTGGCTCAATAACTGACACCGAGGGTAGCTTATCTTCTTTCATGGAGGTAATTCAATCTCAAATACAGGGACTGCTCCCCCTGAATCTCATACTGTATCAGAGTCATGCTTGTTTTGGTTGTCTTCATGAATACTGGAACTATTTCTTCAATTACTGGAGTAAGTGTCTTGTCATAGTCTTCTCCCTCTTGATGGGAGAATCCTCTGGACACAAATCAGGCTTGTACATCTTTATATTGTTATCTACAACATGCTTGATCTGTTAGATTAAACTTGGAAGTCACCACTGACTTCCCTTCTAGTCTCAAGGAAAGATCCATACCCCAATCCTGCTGTCTGGCTTCCTTCTATGTCACTGAACAAGGGAATCTTCCCAAGAGATTTCATGTCTTCTAGAGGTCTCTGAAGCTACGATCTAGTCTTCTCAACTTATGGCATATGTCTATCAGTCCTGAAAAATGTCTCCTTTTCCCATCTGATCCTCTATGAGATCAGGCTAATTCTAAATCTTGATTTCTTCTAAGTCTACAAGGACTTCATCATCTCTATAGGATATACTTGGTGTTGAATACCGAGTCTTAATATGAAAAGCTGAGGAAGACTTCAAACGAATTATGCTTCCTGTCAAGGTGGCTTCATTATTCATTGACCAAGTCTACTATGAGTTATATTCTAATGTTTTGGTCATCTTTGGAGCCTTTTGCTCATTACAATCAATCTCCATATGAGATACTCTGTATCTCAAAATTAACTTCTTTTTCATCTTCTTTGGTACATGAATGTATATGGTCATGTACATAGTCTGCTTCATGTCTCATCTAATCTGTTGCCTTCTACAACCGTCACTATAGCTTCCTTAGGGCACCTGTGACCTGCCTAGAACAAGAACAACAGAAGACAAGAATAATACTCTTTATAATAATAATAAAGCAATAGTGAGAACAATCGTCACAGTAATTCCTTTAGAGCTATCACTTGTGACCTGCCTGAAACAAGGGTTAAAAGTAAGAAATACAATAATGAGAGCAACACTCTTCTAGTGTTGTGATCAATCATTCCTCCATGGTAACCTGGAGGCAAAACCTAGAGGAGATGTTAGTTATATCTGGTAAATGTTTACAATAAGCATTTATCTCAATATGCTCACATGCTACCAAGTATAATACTTTTCAAAGACTGTTATCTCAACTATAGTGTTTACTTGTAACACGACAGTTATCAAACTTGTCATGTGCAAATTTGAGTCTTATCAACTAAATCAATCAAACCTGAAACCTGGAGTCTTGTCCTCAAGAATGAGTGTGTTGTTTTTCTTCCAAGTCTCCTTCATTCAAGATGACAAATGCTTTCTTCAACCTATCCTTTGTACTAAGACAATATGCTATCTTGACAAAAATCTAAGTTAGAGAATAAACTATAATCTCAATCTAATACCTTGACTTTAATTTTGACCAAGGGTTAGTATGATGGTCATAACTTCCACATACAACCTAGATGTTCAAAATAATGTCATAAAAAATAGATGCATGTCAATATAATCAAACATGGGGTGCATTATTCCTCTGAATGTGTTGGATCTAAGATCCCTCTGGATCTATGATTTGATATTTAGACAAAAGATCCTTTCTTCTACAAATACCCTTTAGAATAATGATACAGTTTGAACATATGTAAGTACATATCTTTGATAGTATCAATAGGTAGTGGCACCATCCGACAACAGCGGTAAATAACAAACCTTTAAAACTTCAAAGGTGCTTCAACTTGTAACTTAAAGTTAGTTGGATATTTGATAGGGTAAGGCACACTAGGACAATAAAATTCAGTCCCAACACTTCACAGGAACTTTCACTACAATTGCTACTGCAACTGGCGCTGGCACTGCAACTGGTGTGAAGGAACTAGCATTGCAACTGCAACTGATACTGCAACTGCAACTTAGGGTTTTATGAGGAAACCTTAATTTTTCAAACTTCATATTTTGAAATTTTGATCCAGGGACTAGATGCGCTGGGTTGAGGTGAGTTTACAGGAGCTAATTGTTTCAGAAAATTTCAAGTTTTATCCCTTGAAACTTGACTTGTGCAAATCTGGAATGGTACTTCTGGTAGAGGTTCTGGTTTCCTAGTTTCCTGGTACCAGTCAAAACTAGGGTTTGACTTTACGGAGAATCTGGTCACTGAAAAGGTGTGCTCAAGCTGCCAAAAGATGCGCTAGGCTAGGGCGCACTTCCCTAGATGAATTTTGGTAAAAATTCCTCTTTAATAAAATGCCCTAATTTCCTTGTAAGACAACAGTGACGTTTTTGGATTCCTAGTGAAAGGTGCTCTATCCAGTCAAGCTCTGATACCATGTTAAATTTAGAGTTACTATTAAGTTCTTTTCAATTTACTAGAGAATAATAGCATAAGTAGGATCATTGAAAGAAACACAATCACAAGTTACACAACATTTTATCCTGGGAAACCCTCGTGGGGGAGAAAACCCAGCAAAAATTTCCTCAATAATAGATTGCCAATACAATGCCAAGACTTAAGACAAACCCACCAGGAATAACCAAGACTAAGCATACGCCTCTCTCTTCTCCTTCTTGTAATTGCAGCTACCTCCAAAACTTGCGCACTAGATGAGTGACTTGAGTGAGTGAATGAATGAGGCGCCATCCTCACTTATTTATACCAGCTAAGGAGGCGCTAGGGTTATGTCTCTTCACCAAGCAGGGCCGACTTCTTCCAATAGTGGTTAAAACCACTTTAATAAACCCTAGGGGTTGACTTCATAAATACCACCATATAAATATGGTTTGACCAATCCACAAAAGGAGATTTGGTCTTATACAAGACCCGACATGATCAATCCACAAAAGGGGATTTGATCTATAAGATAATAACTCAATTATAATTAGAATATTCTTCAAAGTTACAATATTTCAATAGCTACCAGCTATCTCATGAGGATCACATAGGTGCATGATAAGCTTGCATCCATATGGGAGAAAACAAAGAATGTAGAGCTCGTGAATGTGGCATTGAATGGTCTTCCCAAGTCTTGGGAACCATTTGTCAAGTGAATTGTGGCTCGGGAAAATATTCTAGATTGGCAGAGAATTTGGGATGATTGCATCTAGGAAGAGACTCGAGAGGAGTCTAAAGTGTTGAGATTTGGGTACCAAGGAAAGTGGTCCCCTTGTGTTTGTGAGTCTCTAAAAACAAAGGGGGAAAGTATTACCCTCATGCTTGTACTTTATGTTATAATTTCACTTTTACTTTATTTACTTAAGTCTAAAGTGACTTTATTCACTTAAGTCATAAAGTGACATTAATTTCACTTAAATGTGAATTAATGAACATAAAGTGAACTATGGAAACTTAAGTGGATTATGAGATCTAATCTCATGCATCCATTTTGGACAAAGGCTTAGATCTAATTTGGGCCCTTGGTTTTCTAGGTTAGCCTTGAGATTA
>ML866079.1:30456-51584 GCA_009831015.1 Picea engelmannii | reverse complement strand
ATGGAGCTAGAGACTATTATACATCCAAGCCCATACAGAGTTTTGTGCCTACAAAAAGGACATCAGGTAAATGTCACTAAACAATGTTTAGTTGAATTTAAAATAGGAGGATATAAAGATGAAATATTATGAGATGTCATTCCCATGGATGTTTTTCATCTATTGCTAGGTAGACCATGTAAATATGACAGAAACATAGTTCATGATGGGAGAAAGCACACGTACACCCTGAAGAAAAATGGTAGGACGCACATGTTGTTGCCGGTTAAGGGTAAAGAAGTGAAAATAGAGATGAGAAACAATGTACTTCTCCTGAGTGGGAAGGAACTTCTTGATGAGATTAAGAAGAAGGAAGATGCACAATTTATTATGGTCAGGAAGCCCAAAATTGTTTTGACCAGTACGAGGATAGATGATTTACCAGAACAAATCCAGGAGTTTCTAGGAGAGTTTGATGATATAGTGGTGGACGAACTACCTTGTTCATTTCCACCTATCAGGAGTATAAGCCATCATATCAATCTTATATCTGGATCTAGTTTTCCAAACAAAGCCACGTATAGGTTGACGCCACAGGAAAATGAAGAAGTTAAGAGACAGGTCTAAGACTTAATGGACAAAGGATTGATTCGGGAGAGCTTGAGTCCATGCATTGTTTCGATAGCGCTCAACCCGAAGAAAGATGGAGGCTGGAGAATGTGTACAGACTCAAGGGAAATCAATAATATTACCATCAGATATAGATTTCCATTGCCAAGGATGGACAACTTGATGGATTGCTTGAGTGGAGCAAAGTTTTTTTCAAAGATTGATTGAAAAGCGGGTATCATCAAATTCGAATAAGAGAAGGTGATGAATGGAAGACAGCATTCAAGATGCACGAGGGGCTGTATAAATGGCTTGTCATGCCATTTGGCTTAACGAATGCTCCCAGTACTTCCATGAGGTTGATGAATGAAGTCCTGAAGGATTTCATAGGGAAATTCGTCATTGTATATCTTGACGATATATTAATTTTCAGCAAGACAGAAGCAGAACACTTAAAGCATCTAGTTGTAGTAATGAGGAGATTACAGCAAGAGAAATTGTAGATTAATATGAAGAAATCATCATGTATGAGGACAAAACTCATTTATTTGGGTTTTGTTATCTCTGCAAATGAACTGAAAATGGATCCGGAAAAGATAAAGGTGATTAAGGATTCGGTATCGCCAAAGAACGTGTTTGAAGTACGAAGCTTCCATGGTTTGTCTAGCTTCTAGAGTAAATTCATCCAAAAATTCAATGGAATTAGCGCACCGATGATGGATACGGTAAAGAAATGACACAAATCTTTTCACTGGACAGAGGAAGCAGAGAAGAGTTTCAATTTGCTGAAGAAGAAGATCATTGAGCAACCAATTATGGTTTTGTCATATTTTAGCAATACATTCCAGGTCAGGTGTGACATGAGTGGATTTGCAATTGGAACGGTCTTGAGCCAAGATGACAGGTTGATCGCATATTTCAGTGAAAAAATGAATGAAGCGAAGATTAAGTACTCCACATATGACAAAGAATTGTATGCAGTCATACAAGCACTGAAGAAATGGAGACACTATTTGGTTCCCAAGGAGTTTGTTCTGTACAACAATAATCACTCTTTACAATTCGTGACTCGAAAGGAAAAGTTGAACCAAAAACATGCTAAATGGGTTGAATTCATGTAGAACTTTATTTTTGTGACTAAGCATATTTCTGGAACTGCTAACAAAGTTGTTGATGCTTTGAGTAGGAAATGTTTGCTTATGCAGGAATTCAGAGTCAAGACTTTGGGTTTTGATGACCTTAAAGAAATGTATAGGGATGATCCAGACTTCAAGGAGGCATATGAGGAATCTAAGAGTCCATCTCTCAGGGATAGAAACCAATGGACTGAGTACATGATCCAGGATGGATTATTGTTCAGGGGAAATCATCTATGTATTCCAAAATGCTCCATGAGGAAGAATTTGTTGAAGGAAAAACAAGTGGAGGATTGGCTGGACATTTTGGTCATGACAAGACATTCTCAAAGTTGAATGGCTCATATTTTTGGCCAGGGATGAGGACAGATGTCAAGAAATTTGTGGACAGGTGCAGAATTTGTCATCACACGAAAGGAAAAAGGTAGAACACAGGGTTATACCAACCATTACCCATACCTGAAAGGCCGTGGGACATAGTGAGCATGGATTTTGTATTGGGACTACCAAGGACATAGACAGGATATGATTCAATCTTTGTGGTAGTCGACAAATTTTCAAAAATGGCACATTTCATACTATGACAGAAAACCAGTCACGCAACTCATATTGCGAACTTGTTTTTCAAGGAAGTCATCAGACTTCACGGTTTTCCAAAGAGTATCATGTTTGATCGAGATACCAAGTTCATAGGGAATTTCTAGAGGAACTTATGGAAGAAGTTGGGGACAAGTTTGTCTTTTAGCTCAGCATATCATCCTCGGACGGATGGACAGACAGAAGTCTTGAACATGAGCTTGGGAGATTTGTTAAGAAGCTTAGTGACTAAACACCACATTCAGTGGGATCACATTCTGCCACACGCGGAATTTGCTTACAATGATTCACTCAATAGAAGCACGGGGCAGAGTCCATTCTAGATTGTATATGGAATGCAGCCAAGGGGAGTTTATGAATTGAAAGATTCGGAACAAAATGAATTCAGGAGTGCTAGTGCAGA
This sequence comes from Picea engelmannii, assembly GCA_009831015.1. Lineage (NCBI taxonomy): Eukaryota > Viridiplantae > Streptophyta > Pinopsida > Pinales > Pinaceae > Picea > Picea engelmannii. The sequence continues at coordinate 48,860 of ML866079.1, read as the reverse complement.
GGACTTTGCAGAAGGAATGAAGGCACTCCACAGCCGAGTTAAGGAGTGATTGTAGAGTTCAAGTCAAGAATACAAGTGGAGAGTAGATCAACATAGGAGAGAACTTCAATTTGAAGTTGGTGATCTAATTCTTGCGCATCTAATGAAGGAGAGGTTCCCAAGGGGAACTTATAATAAGATGAAGATGAAAAAGATTGGACCATGCAAGGTCATAAGGAAATTTTGGGCAAATTCATATGAGATTGAATTACCCGATGGGGTCGAAATCTCACTGATATTCAATGTTGTGGATTTGTGCCCTTACAGAGATGAAGAATAAGGAGAAGAGGAGGAACAGAAAAAAGGTTCAATGGAAAAAAAAAATGCCTATAGTTGAAAAGCCACATATGGAAGGCATAATTGACAAAAGGATTAGCAAAAAGATCAGGATGAAAGAGTATTTTGAATACTTGGTCAAGTGGAAAGGACATCTAGTTGAAGATGCCAGTTGGGAAGATGAAGAAGCAATTCATAGGCATGGACAGATCGTGCAAGAGCTCATGAACAGGAGTTCATGAAAATTTTCAAGAAAGGGAGTATAATGTAGGAGCACTGTATGCAGCCAACCAAGCAAGCACAAAGGCAGAAGACAGTTGGAAAAGAACCAATGCACATTTTGAAATGTTTTGAAATTTTTTGAGTGGATATTAATGTAATAGCTAGGGGAAGCGTATTTACATTTATATCTAGATGTTGTAAACAGATCTTGATCGTTGCTCTCATCTGTCGAATGTAGAGGCATTTATGCGTAATGAATGCAAGTAGGTAGATTTAATTTAATAGATTAGACAGTTTAGAAGCATAGGAGGGAAAACATGTATAGACATCCTCACCCTTGTATCATTGTAACTTTATGATCATCAAGAATTCATAAGCTGTAGAAATGAAGCAGAGAGTTGTAGAGAAGAACCCATGTACAAGAATGCTTGAGTTAATATATGAAGCTTTGACTCAATTTTCAGGGTGTTATGATGCTTATTGTTTACATTTGTTAAATGGTATGTTTACAATTGTTTTATTTTCTTTGTTATGCATTTGTTTCAATGTTGTATCAGGTGTATGATTTCATGTTGAGTGTATGAAGTCTGAGAGAGGAGAAGAATGATTTTCAATTGTTTCTCTTCCTGAGAATTCCTGCAAAGAGTGTAGTGAACGTCCACAAGGTGTGCGTTGATGAGGATCTGAGTTTTATCTCAGAAAGCTCGGGAGAGATATCATTGTTCTCATAACTAGCAAAAGTGAAGGTGAGGCACAGAGTCGTGCAAGGTGTGCGTAGGCTGGTTGAATCCTTAGAACTTATCAACTAAGGTGAATGTTGAAGGACTACTGTTGCAAAGAGTGCACAGGGTTGAAGACTCAAATAACCAGAGGTTATTTGAAAGTTGTCGCAAAAAGTGTGAGCAGGATTCCTTTTGGGGGCTTGAGGTTGCAAGTGAGAGATCAGGAGGGATAACACCTTTGAAGTGTTCAAAGGGAGGTGGAGATCAAAATCATCTTGTAGAATTCAAGTTCAGGTGGAAGGACGCCAAGTCATTTTGGCCAAGAGATCCTTGAAGAAGAGTGAACAAACGATGAAATTTCTTCATGGAAGAAGTTTTGAAATCCCATGGACCGTTGGATCTCATAGATATGTGAGAAGGTTAAGGCTGAGTTCCTTTTATCATTCAGGAGCTCAGGAGGAGTAGTGACCATTGGATGAGAAGCAACAGGAGCCGTTGATTCCCCTTTGAAGTGGAATTTTGACATTTCGGCATTTCGGGGTTCGACATTTCGGCAATTTCAATGACAAGGAGCTGGGGCACTTTGTGTTGAAAACCCCGAAGTCGAGAAATGCGACGTCTATTTGGAGTAGGGTTGTGGTCATGGACTAAGAATTCACATGAACCGAGATTTGGTCAGGGGATAATCATCGTTGAGCCCATTTCTACATTTTGGCATTTAAGGGTTCGTGAAATAGAGGAGGTTGTGATTTTGGAATCGAGAGTCTCAAACTCCTGGTTCATGAAATCTCGAAAGATCCAGAGCCATCATATCATTTCAGGAATTTAGGGTTTGTAAGTTTGGAGCGCAAGCCAAAATCCTTGGTCACTCTAACTCCTGAATCGTGAAATGGATTTTCATGTGTGAAATCGAACGACGGGAATAATTTGTGGAGAAGCACCGAAGACCTGAGAGCCATCAGATCTTGCAAAGAAGTAAGGGGGTTAAGGAAATTTGACACAAACCACAACTCTTCCTTTGCAGAGTCTCCGTGCAACCTCCCAGTCTTAAGGATCGTTCATTTAATTCGTGAGCCGAATCAGCTCTTTTGATTCCCATTGGAATCTGCGAATTATCGATCCATAGGTCCTTTTTCGCAACTCGCAACCTCACGAGTTCACGATTCGAAGGATCCCAACTCTTCCTTCTCAAATGCGCGATACCCGAGATCGCGAAATGGTTACGGCTCCTTATCTATCAGCACCCTCTGTGTGTGACCACCGGCTAGGATTAAATGTCAGCTCCTTATGCAACTCACCACTTCACGAGATGAAGGGTTGAACTATCGCTCCCTTATCTCCTGAACCCCCGAGATGCAAGATGTCAATGGAGTGTTGATTTCTTCCAATATGTGACGCGTGTCCACCGGTCTACTTCCCGGGCTCACTTTGTGTTTCTGCCACGTGTTTCTTTTGTGCCTCGACTCTCGACACTTCATGACCTTTGTGGTTGAAATTAACTCCTCTAAACCTCCGAACCCACAAGACGCAAAATGTGATGGGGTTCTTGATCCAATGGTCCTCCCATGACCCGGATCCGACAACTATCCTTGCTCCTCGCGATTTCACGACCTCATGACCTGGAGCACCCAATCCCTGGGCTCTCACCTTGTGAACCCCCAAGTTTGCGAGATCCGTAGATCTCTTCCACCTGTCCTCCTCAGATGGATGGTCCCTATCTTTTCGCGACTTCGCAACTCACGAAATCAAGAGACTTCCCCTTATGACCTCCAATGCTCAAATCCCCAATATGGGTGATCTCGCGACACCTGTCCTCCTCCGGATGGACGGCTTATATCCTTTCACAATTTCACAATTTCTAAGGTCGATTACCCGGACTCTCACCCTCCGGACTCCCAAACTCCTGAACGTCTATATCCTAATACAAACCTTTTCAGGACTTTGCTTCTGCTTCTCTTCGCGTGAGGGTTTAAACCTTGTGTGACTCCTGGCAGATCCAATGGTTGTCGACTGTTTAGACCAAGATTTGACAGCTCATACCTATCTTTCCATTGCGCTTTTCCTATGCTATCTAGACACGAATCCACGATCCAGATTCTCTCGGTTGATCTGACGGTAGTTGTTGCTCCTTCCAAGCTCTGGCGCTTTTCTTCCAACACTTGGAATAATTCCAAATGTCTAAGGCCTCAACCTTTATTTCTTTCCTCTGCAAGCTCCATGCCTAGAATCCTTGCCTGCGCGTATAAAAGCGCTACTCCTCTTAAGCTTTCACTCCCGAATCCTTGAAGGATTCTGACTTCTACGCTCTAGCAGAGTCTTCATGCACACAAAGGTGATATCTCTTCTGAGCTTCTCCAATACTCAGACCTTAAGGAAATGAATCCTTCTTCCTTTCTCTTGCAGATGGAGAATTTGGATTCCCTCCTGGCTATCCCTTGCTCAAGTAACCTCTTGCTGAGTGTTTCAGGGTGTTCAAAAACCCTGCGAAGATCCTTCAGTGGACTCTTCTTCTATTTTCCTAAACTCAAAGAGTTCTTTTCCTCTCTGTGCCTATCTGTACACTGCCTCAATACCCTCCTTGAAGAGTTATACAGAACTCACAACTGAGCTTATGTCTTCTTCTGAACTCACTGCAGAGTTCAAACTCACAGCAAAGTTCTTTTGTGCACTCCTTGCACTGGCTCAATTCCCACCTGGCAGAGCTTCACAGAACTCCTTAGAGATTATGTCTGCAACTGTGTTCTCCACAGCCTTTCCTCCTGAGGTGTTCAATAACCTCAAAGGTCTTCCTCCGAGTTGATGATTCCAGTTTCTGTGCCCACTTGGCATGTCTTTGTCTGACTCCGCATAGTTCAGAAGTGCATCTATGCACTGGTATACAGAGACTGCAATACTCTGTCAGACCCTCCTGGCATGAAACCACAAAGAACCTCTCAAGACCAAAATCAAAACAACTCCCTGCAAATGTCTATCATACATCCATAGAATAAAGAACACACAAAGACATTCACATAACATAGACAAAATGCAGGAAAAACTACTTTGGTTTATATTAATCAAACTATCTCTTTACAAAGGTGTGCTGAGTGCAGACTGTAACAAGGTCTCGGCTCCTTCTCTTCTACTCTCTACTCACAGACTCTCTACTATATGATACAATTACCATCAAAGATATTTTACATGAGGGTGCTCTTCGATCTCTTCCCTCCAAACCTCAACTACCCTATTCAATAGCATTGAATGGGTTGTCTAGTCCGCAAATCGGATCTAGATCTCAGCCTTCAACATTTAATGACTACCTACTATAATTCCTGCACAAAGGCATGACCTCATGGCTCAACATCCTAAACATTAAATTACATTCAAATTCAAAATGGAAGACGAGGGTTGCGCCTCTCTTTAGCCTTGAATGCACACGCTGACATGGTTGGCTGGCTGGCTGGCTGACATGGAGAGATGCTCCTGTATCATATTCCTTAGCTACAAAATTCATGATCTCCCGCTCATGAGCTTCCCCTCTCAGCTTTTGAAAATCCTCCTGGATCCCAAACAAATTTCTAGAGTTGTTCATCTGCTCCATGTCTTTGCTGCTACTGCTGCTTCTGCACTACTGCTACTGCTGCTTCTTCCCTTCTGCTCATCTTCTCCTTGCTGACAGTTTCTACTAACCCTAACATCAACTCCCTCATCTCGACGATCACTTCGTCTAGCTGCTCCAGTGGCTGTCCCTGTTCATGTAGTCTCTCTAGCTACAAAAATTTTCTGCAATTGGGTAGATCACTGTGATCTCCCATGCCTTCTTCATCTGCTTCCAACTTGACCTGTCGGATGTGCATGCCCTCCACTTTCACCCTTCTCTCCATGGCTTCAATCTGTCCATACATATCAGCCAAACTAATGTTATCTGCTTCTTCCTCTTCTTCCACTTCTTCAAGCTCCAATGTTGTAGTCCTTTCAGGCTCCTCGTTGAAAGTATTGAGCCATTGTTTATGTTCTTCGCACCTAAACCTTTTGTCTAATCCACTTAACTTTGTATTCAATGGTTTCCTTAACCTTTCATTATCTTTGTATCCTCAACAGTTTAGGAATTAGATTTTCTAGCTTGTAAAAATATTCTTTCCATTCTTCATTTACAATGATTTGACACCACTAATTCGTCATCACGTTTTTTTTAAATACTTGTCCCATCAAGTTTGATATTTAATGCCTTGAACCATCATCTGTGTGGATCTCCAACCTTGTCTTATTTCCTTGTACTCTCTTTTTCCTTTCAACGCAGTTCACCTTCCTCTTTCTTATGTGTGTCATTTTCTTCCAACCTTCAAAATCATTTATTTATTTTCCTCTTTTTCCTTTTATTTTTATAATACACTATGATACAAGTACTATGGTACAAATATTTCACACTGATACTAGTGCAAAAAATCCCTAATGTCCCTATACAATTTCAGCCAACTATCGTTAACAAATCCTTCCACAACTTCTCCAATTGAACAAAACCCACATCTGTCATAAACATAATCACATATGGTCCTAAACAATGCATATGGAACTCACCTGGGTGCTGCAAAAACTTGTTTTCATAAAGTAACACTAAGTATCCTATATGAAACTTTTTTTTTAATGTTCCTATCATGCCAATGTTTCTTGCATGCTTTCTTCACTTGTTGATGGAAACCTACAACAAATCGGTGTTCCTCAAGTTATACTAGTTCTTATAGTCTCTTATCCATTGCACCAAAATATGTAAGCTCTATTAGCACAACAATGCACCAAATTGGTACAATAAAATTCATAGACATCAAATCTTCTTGAGCATACGTCAATCTAAATGGAGTATGTCCTGTCAAATTCTTTCTTGTAGTCCTATACGTGTTAGAAAAATAGGATCAGGGAGCAATAAAATAAAACAAATGCAGAAATAAAACACAAAAGATACACAATACAATAGAGACATAGATATATGTGGTTCACCCGGTGTGGGTTACATCAACCACAGAAATTTCCAGGTTCTTCCTTTATTATTATCCAACAAATGAATGGATACAACCTACAACACACCCATTGTAACTTCCTCTTCTTTCTCTCATAGTATCCTCTCTTAGAATAAAATATTCATAAACATTCATAGACACAATATAATTCCCTCATGAAAAGAGGGTTTCCTTCTATGGAAAAAGTCCCTAACATAAATTCTACCATCACATCTGCAACCTTATAAAGAATGGTCTATATTGACAACGAATTTACAATATTTTGCAAGGTGGTTTATTCCAAAAATTCACGTCAGCGAAGTTTCCCCCGAATCCCCCACTATGGGGGGGCTCCATTAATTTTCGTCGTCACCCCCCTAGACCCCCCTAATGAAAATAGTTGGGGGGAATTTCCCCCCACACCCCCCACATCAGGAAATGGGATCCAAGCACAACTTAAAGAAACCTATGAATCAAGAAGATAATCGGCTCCATAACCAACAATCTGCCACTTGGAGACTAATCACAACAACTCCATTATTGATGTAGCTATTGGACTATGATCCACCTTGGACCTGGAAAATTTCTCATTTTCACCTTCATTCATGAATTCCAACTTAAATTGACTAGGAAATCAGTTTTTCCGAGGTTACTACCTTTGTTAACATGTTTGCAAGATTTTGGATTTTATGTTGTATATGCTTAGTCTTATAATGGAATTTCATTTTCTTTGCAATATGAATGGCACCCTTGCTTTCACAGTACAACCTGCTATTCTCCTACTTCTTTCCCAATTTTTCCACAAACCTTATGTTGACTCTTGAATCCTTCAGGACCAAAATGACAACCTCATGAGGATGTAAATCCTCTCATATTTTTATAGAGGTGGTACTCTTCTTTAATTTGTGGTTTTCTTGGGATTTCTAAATATTCATAATGTGGGACTTAACAAAATTCTATCATGGTAATTCAAAGAAACATAAATATTGCAAGTAAATAAAAGGAAATGTTTTTGTTTTCTTTTAAAAAAAATGTTCCTCGGAAAGGACTAGGAATCACACACTTCACGTGTTTAAAGAAAATATGCAAAATTTCCTCACATCCATCATAGTTTAAGATAATGATTTCTGATCACATATAATAAAAAAGAATATGGTTTGCATGCATAAGAGAACTTTAACAAAGTGGACACATGGGAAACTAAAATAAAGATAATGATAGATCAACCTGAAATATTTTATATTCTGAAAACAGGGTTACAAAGCACAATCAATATTGTTCCCAAAGTATCTCTCTTGAAATTTCTAGAAAATATATAGTATCTTACATATTCTTTGAAATTTAAAAATGCATTTGTCTTAAAGATTGGGATTGGGGCTCTCATGGACCATAAATCAAATAAATACAAGAAAAAGGATTTTAGAAGGAAAACAGTGCGTGATAGAAGAGAAGAAAGACCTAGTAAGAAAAAAAGAGGAGTTATCAGTCTTCAGTTAAACCTTTCTAGTGAAAGAGGTGGAATAAATGGATGAAGGACTTGGTAAAGAAAAAGAAGGATGTGATCAGCATAAAATTACTATGATGTTATCTCCTTCCTTCTCTTTCTTCTTGGTATCCTTTTATTGTTTTCATTGACGGTTATAGGAATTTTCTTGACTGCTTCTTTCCCCTCGGTGGTTATCTTATCGATAGATTTCATAAACCATTCTTCAATATAACTTTTCATTTTTGCTATGTTGATTTCATGCCGGATTTTGATGTTGAATAACTCACCCTCCAAGTCTCTCAGATCAAGATAAATGCAATGTAATTCTTCTTAAATATCATGATTTTTTACGGAGTAGTCTAGTAGCCAATTGTCTATGTCATCCTCATTATATTCAAGCATACCATAGAACTTTTCAATTGAAAATCCTTTAAAAATATCAACTTTCTCATCAAACTATTTTTTTGTTAGGAACAATGAGTTGAGGATCAATTTGGGATCTTGGACTTCATTAGTGCATCCGGCTAGGTACACCTCTATGAGATTTTTGAATAGTTATTCCATCCTTGATATGGCTTGGATGCACGCTTGAAAAATGTTATTCAAGTTTTTTTATCTTTTCTTTCCAACACATGTTCAACTGTTTTATCCGACTTGGAGAGGGAATATCCTCCTCTCTTCTCCTTAGCTTTCTCATTATGGAAAATTTATAACTAAAGGGTACCACAACATCAAGGTAAAAACATTGTTCTTTTTTTAGGTTGGCTTGCAAATACTCATGGAAGGAATGTGCCCTCGAACCAAAAGAAATCATGTTCTTTGAAATTTCCCAATATTTTGTGATTAGTTCCATTCTTTTCTTCATATTATTCTCCACATAGCTCCTGGACTATGTAAGTAAGATTGCGTATCCTTTTAATTTCACAATGGGTGTGGTGGGTCCAACAATTTCCAAAGGGTTAGCAATAAGTGGAAGAGGAATTAATCCTTTCCTTTAACTTTGTATTTTATGTTTCGAGACCACCAATGGATTCATCCAATGCATCGTCGGTTTGTTAGGGACCTAACCCCTCACGTAGGTAGAATAATATATTACGATGTAATAAAGGCCAACATTAATAAGGACTAGCAGTAAGGAAGAATAAGTCGAATGTAAGAAGACCTAATAGAAGACTCCGCTTCTAAAAGGATCTTCCTCTCGATGGTTCTTTTGATAGACATATTTAGTATACATAGGAGTCGAGGGTATGAGAATTGTTGTCTTGGATATTATTTTAGTAGAGCTCTTCTCAACTGGAGTTTTCCCCCTCAAAAAGGCAAGTGAACATTGCTCTTAGAATCAAAGTTCTCTTTCTAGTGTTATTATGATATATTTTCCATATTATTGTGGTGTTGTTCTGGTTATATTGTTGTTCATATGCCATTTCTAGCATTTCATTTTTGTTCTGCATAAGTTTTATATCTAGAATATTACAAGTGGTATCAGAGCACTTTCCTCGACAGAAAATTGCGGGTTAAATGTTTTTCAGGGTAGAGACATATTTCAACGTCTTTAAGCTACAAAGATTTGTCATTATGTGCATAAACTCACAGTTGAGGGATTCATACACACATGAAATACAAGTCGTACTTAAGAGCACATATGTTGGCCACCCTTGTAACCCCTGTTGGTACCCCTTCGAGTAGTAGTGCATCAGACATCACCTATATACAGATCGGTCTAGATTTCCAAAATCCCTCTTTAGATAAACCGATCGACTGCCTAACTGCTATAGCGCCACCTAGAACAACACTCAGGAAGATACTCTCTAGTACCTGGGTATTCAAGTAGTACGGATAAGGGAATGGTCTAGCCTCCTTAGTTGGTGCCCTGAGATATTGGACTGAGTACTACTATTGGATCCCACACATATATCAGAGAGATATAGCATAGAGAAAAATCTTGTCTGTAGAACCCTTGAATACCCAACCCTTGGGGATAGAAACCAAAAATAAAACATACAAGATCTATTTCCATGCAACTATGCTCAAGTTGCCAAATCACTACACATTTCTTCCTAGTTAAGAATTTGGGCATTTCATCACTACAATATTCTTCAGACCGGAGTATAGTTCTGCAGGTGTAAAAAAAATAAAACATCTGGAAATTTTTGCACCATTATTTGAGACTTATTCCATTGGATTTATCTCTTCTCCCTTATCACATTCATACCTATCATTTTTCATCAAACATTTTGACCCCACCTGTCCCTTTTCAGTTCCCTAGTCATCACGGCCCAAACCTATAGCCAAGACTTAGAAGCTCACTTCAATACCTTGCAATCCAATTTCACAGAGACCCAACAAGAACTGAGACAACTCAGTGCCAATATTGCCAACATCAATAAAAACATGCATTCCTCCATCGCCGCCTCAATCATGAAACTCAAAGAAGACCTCAAACAAGACATGACTACCCATCTTGAATATGGCTCTTCGATGATCTACACCAAGCTGCATATCCTTGCATATCCCCCTTTATCTGACCCACCTTTGCATACATATGTTGAAACTTCCTCTCATTCCCCTAATTTTCAACCCCATAACTTTTACCGTGACCTACGCCTTCCATGGGTGGATGTGACCAAATTTGATGGATGTGACCAAACTAGTTGGTTCACTCAAATGGAACATTATTTCTCTATGTATAGCATTACAAATGACTTGGCCAAACTCCAGTATGGTGTTCTCCATATAGATCAAGAACATTGGCAATCGTGGCAATGGAGAAAAACTGCTCATCAAGGGTATGTTGCTTCTACACAGTTTGTGGTAGATATTTATGAACGCTTTGACATTGACACCAACCATTTAGGTTGTTTGACAAAGTTGAAACAATCTAGCATAGTGGAAGACTTTATAGCTTCTTTTGAGCGATTGGCTTTTCGTACAGAGGGCATGTCTGATGCTTTTTTCTAAGAATGTTTTATCAGTGGCCTCAGAGTTGGGTGGAGGCTATTAAATGAGATAAGGAAGAACAAGAGTTGTCTCTTCTCAAAACCAGAAACCCTCCTTTATTCCTCGCACTAAACCAGTAAATCCCACTCCTCCTTCTACTCCACTAAATATCCAAAAATTTACCAGGGCCGAAATGGTTGAACGCCAACTCAAAGTCCATTGTTATAATTGTGATGAAAAATATTTTCTACGACACAAGTGTAAGGAACAAAATCTTTTTATGGCCATCTCAAAGGATGTTTCTGAAGAGGATGTTGAAGATCCCCTTTTGTCTGAGTCATCTGAACCCACCGACAATTCCCCTCCCTCAGACCCACTTGAAGTAGAACTGGTCATTTCCCTAAATGCTCTCACTGGCTTCTCTTCTCCCCAAACCCTAAAACTAATTGGATACATCAAGAATAGGAATGTCATCATTCTTGTTGATAGTGGAAGCACCCATAATTTTATTCATCATTGCATTGCCCAAGAAACTAATTGCTATATTCGTCCAGTCAATAATTTTGAAATCATGATGGCCAATGGCGGGCCCATGAAATGTGGAGGGCGTTGTGAAAATGTGCATCTCCAAATTAGTGACTACCACCTGAAATATCATATGTTTATTGTCGACATGGGGGGTTGTGACATTGTGTTGGGTGTAGAATAACTAAGGAGTTTGGGTCCCATTCTCATGGATTTTAAGGAATTAACCATGCAATTCGACCAGGAGGGACAACAATATAAGTTCCAAGGAATCATCTCCAGTTCCCCTGAGATCATTAGTTCCCATCGCATGGAAAAGATGCTCAAAAAATATCATTCACGGGTTCTTTCCCAAATCCATGCCATACAAGAAACTGAGACACCCTCTGTGCTGTAGGACCTCCAATCCATCCTCTCTAAACATCAATTGGTTTTTTCCACTCCCCAAGGACTCCCTCCTTCCCATGGTTTTCATGATCATTCCATTCCCCTTGTCCTAGGAATCCTTCCTCCCAATATCAGTCCCTATCGTCACCCCTTTTCCCCAAAAAATGAAATTGAGAAAATGGTTCAAGAACTGCTTAATGTAGGTGTTATCTTCCCTAGTACAATCCCATACTCTTCTCTTATGGTCATGGACATGGACATGAATAAATAAGTTTCTTGGAACACGTGTCCTAATTTTCGCGCCCTCAACAAACTCACCATTAAAGAAAAATTTCCCATTCCTGTCATTGACGACCTCTTGGATGAATTGAGTGGCGCCAAACTCTTTAATAAACTTGATCTTCATTCTGGATACCACCAAATCCATATGAAAGAGGTAGACATTCCTAATACTTCCTTTATAACTCATGAGGGCCACTATGAATTTTTTGTCATGCCCTTTGGTTTGTGTAATGCTCCCTCCACTTTCCAAAGCCTCATGAATCATGTCTTATGTCCTTTTCTCCATCATTTTGTCTTAGTTTTATTTGATGATATCCTCATCTATAGAAAAACCTGGACAATTAGTTTTCTTATGTGGATCGAGTTCTCCATCTACTCTCTCAGCACCAAATTTTCTTGAAACAATCTAAATGTTCTTTTGGCACCTCAGACGTCAAATACTTGGGTCATGTTGTTGGAAAACACGACATTAGGGTGGATCCTAAAGAGATTGAATCTATGCAAGACTAGCCTCACCCAAAGAATCTCAAAATACTGTGTGGATTTTTGGGCTTAACAGGTTATTATTGCAAGTTTTTTAAGAACTATGGAAAGATTGCGGCCCCTCTCATTGCACTCCTTAAAAATAATTCTTTCACATGGACTCCAACAGCTGCTCAAGATTTTCAAACCTTGAATATGGCCATGCGCACCACTCCAGTCTTGACACTTCCTGATTTCACAAAGACATTTTTCCTGGCATGTGATGCTTCAGGAAAAGGAATTGGCGTTGTCCTTATGCAAGAGGGTTGGCCTTTGGCCTTTACCAACAAACAAATTTCTAAATGAAATTTGGGAAAATCAATCTATGAAAAGAAAATGTTGGCTATTTCGCATTTCGTTGATCTTTGGTTTCCTTATCTATTGGGGCAATGCTTCCAAATTAATACAGATCATCAAAGCCTCAAGTATTTTCTGGAACAACTCATTTCCTCACCAGAGCAACAAAAATGGGTGATTAAGATCTTTGGATATGATTATGAGATCATTTACAATAAATCCAAAGACAATGTGGTTGCAAATGCACTTTCCGGAAAATATGAAGATGAAGGGTCCCTTTTTTCTCTCTCCTTCATTGTACTAAATTGGCTCCAAGTTGTTCGCTAGGAATGGCTACACGATACCAAAATTTCTCATTTGATACAACAATTGCATTTCAATTCTCCAGCTTCCCCAGGGTACTCTTGGCTCCATGATGAGATTTGATACAAAGGCCATTTTTATTTAAGTAAACAATCCAAACTTAAATCCACGGTACTTTCTGAGCTTCATGCTACACCCACAACTGGGCACTCAGGGTTTACCAAAACCTATGACACAGTCAATCGTTCATTTTTCTGGGAGGGTATGAAACAGGACATTCGTATTTTTGTGGCTGACTGTGATGTGTGTCAATGCAACAAGGGAGAAAAATTCAAATCCCATGGCACACTACAACCACTCCTGATTCCACCTACTATTTGGAGGGATATCTCTATGTATTGTATTATAGGATTACATAAATCAGGCAATAAATCAATCATCATGGTGGTCGTTGATCGCCTTTCCAAGTATGCTCATTTTTGTGTTCTTTAACACCCATTTAGAACATCCAATGTGGCTCAACTTTTCATGGATTAGGTCTTCACACTTCATGACATGCCGCATTCTATTGTTTTTTATCGCGACCCAACTTTCAACAACAATTTTTGGCAAGAACTTTTCAAGCTACAAGGCACCCAATTGCATCTCAACACAGCTTATCATCCCGAGACTGAAGTTGTCAACATAATTTTTGGAAACATATTTGAGGTGTTTTGCATCGAAAAATAAAAATCAATGGGCTCAATGGTTTCCACTAGTTGAATGGTGGTACAACACTTCATACCATATAGCTACCCGCCTAACTCCTTTTGAAGAAATATATGGACAAAATCAACCTTCAGTTCTCTCATATTTACCAGGTGTCTCGAAGGTCCAGGTGGTGGATCAAACATGTAGAGTTCAAGAGGCTATTCTTCGTACCCTAAAAGATAATTTGTTCATGGCCCATAATCTCATGAAGCAACAAGCATATCAAGTTTGCTATGAACGTCAATTTGCAGAGGGGGATCACGTGTTTCTTTAGCTGTAACCTTACAAGCAAAATTCCCTCAAGTCTGACCATTTTCAGAGACTGGCGCCCAAATTTTATGTTCCTTATACCTTTATCAAGCGTGTGGGACAGGTGGCCTATCAATTAGCTTTGCCTAGTCATTCTAAGCTACATCCTATTTTTCATGTTTCCATCTTAAAGAAGGTCATTGGAACTAAGTGCCAAACACAAACCAACCTTCCCGAGTTGGATGAAGAAGGCTCCATTTGGCTACAACCAGAAGCAGTTTTGGACTAGCGTGAGCGTTGCCTGCATCAACAAACCATAAAGAAAGTGTTAGTCTAGTGGAAAGATACAACCCCAACAAATGCCACTCAGGAACCAACTACCATTTTGCAACAATTTCCACATCTCAAGCCTCGAGGACAAGGTTTTTTTTAAGGGGGAGGACATGTTAGGGACCCAACCCCTCATGTAGGTAGACTAATATATTCCGATGTAATAAAGGACAATATTAATAATGCCTAGAAATAAGGAAGAATAAGTCCAATGTAAGAAGGCCTAATAGAAGCTTCCACTTATATAAGGATCTTCCTCTAGATGATTCTCTTGATAGACATATTTAGTATAAATAGGAGTCGAGGGTATGAGAACTGTTGTCTTGGATATTATTGTAATAGAGTTATTCTCAACTAGATTTTTTCCCCTCGAAGAGGAAAGTGAACATTTCTCTTAGAATCAAAGTGCTCATTCTGGTGTTATTCTGATATATTTTATGTATTATTGTGGTGTTGTTATGGTTATATTGTTGTTTATCTTCCATTTCTAGCATTTCATTTATGTTTTGCATACTTTTTATATCTCGAATATTATATGGTTGCTATATGAATTATAGAAATATAGGAAGGTTGCATATCTCTTCGGTCAACCTGTGAATGAGATTTTCCTTTTTCATTCTTTACTTCACTTTTCTCAATAATCAATTTTTTGGATTCCTTGTCAAAAACAGCGCTCTACAAAACAAATGAGTCTTCTTGATCAAAGGTCTCTTTCTCAATGATTTCCAAAGATGGATTCTGGTGGGACGTGATTTCCAATTGATTAATGTTGGGAAACATTTTCTCTATGTCTTCTTCGAGTTCCATATATTCGAGGGAGAAGCTATTGATATCACTCTCTATGTGTTGGTATTCTTTCTCTTGCACTACATTTTTCCTCTTTTTCCTCAGTGTAAGTTTGTGCGAGCTTTCAATTTTTCCCGGAGGGGGATTATTTTCTCCTCCTCCACTTGAACTACTGTTGATAACTTTTTTAGATGGGTGGGTTGTTGCAGCACAACTCTAATATGTTGTAGTCTTAGGAGTAACAGTCATGGACTGTGAAATCTTCTCGCGGGGACCCTTTCCTTTATGTTTGTAAAATTCATTGGTAATGAGTATCATCTCCACATTACCAACATTTTTAGTAGGAGCACCCAATTTAATATCTTCTTCTTCTCCTAGAATAG
Organism: Picea engelmannii; assembly: GCA_009831015.1. NCBI lineage: Eukaryota > Viridiplantae > Streptophyta > Pinopsida > Pinales > Pinaceae > Picea > Picea engelmannii. The sequence continues at coordinate 33,391 of ML866079.1, read as the reverse complement.
TATGGGTAAATGAATTGTTGAATCCCACTTCTAGCATATGTTCCACAAAAAATTTGTTAGGGTCAAACCCTTTTATCCTTTCAACATACTTGAGATTCATATTGTGGAAGTGGTTTGCAAATTCATCGATTTTATTCATATTTCTGAATACGAAGTCCCCAATTTTCCAAGGCAAGGGTATGAATTTTTTTTTTCATTTATCATGAAAAATGTGAATCCATAAATTATATTTCCTTGCAACTTTTTTAATAAACATTCTGTCGAATATATGCAATGGAAGAAAGGAGGGATTTTCCTTAAAACTAGAAATCCTGATAACATTGTAGTTTTCCATTTGCTGAAACGTCCCCTTTTTATCTAGGAATTTACTTTCGTTGGTGGATATTCTGGGGGTATCTTTTCCAAACAACAATCCCTTCAAAACCGAGACAAAATCATTGAAAACTTCATAAAAGTGAAAAGAAGCTTTATGTCTCGACAACACTTGGTACCAAAATGTCACTGGGTCAAATTCACAATTCACCTTCTTACATATAGACAATTTAGGAAATTGACAACAATATGCTATCGCAAAAACCAAATAAGAAGACACAAAGAATTTCTTATATTTTTTATATTCTGACAATTGGGAAGAGGTTTCAATGGAAATCATCTTTCCCCAATAGAAAATGGCCTTCTCCTTGACAATAAAATATAAGATATAAAGAATCATATGGGAAATGTTGGTGGTATTTTCTTGGCCTCTCACTCTAGTGAATAACCAGGCAATTTCCCAAAAGGGGTTTCTGAACGAGTTGACCTACAACCTAGTAATATATTCAGGGATGGTTATGGGATTCTCCAAGAAATCAAGAAAGAGGTCCATGCCATTGTCGTTCTTTTTCAGGAAATCATTGCAATCCTCCCCTTTGAAAGTAAGTGTCAGCTCAGGGAGCTTCAACATTTTATGGAACACTTGCGGTGACATAAAGACGGGAGAATGGTATTGAATATGAATAATCCGTTGACTTGGTATATATTTCTCAGCACACTAAGAACCTAGTTCCTTGTAGTAGAAAACGTCAAGAAAATAGCCTTCACGAGAAATTTCGGATGTCCAGATCACTTCCTTTTGAGAAAATGAGGATGCACAGTAAGAGTACACTCGAGACCATTGAAATTTTTGTTCCTCATGTCCAAAAAATTTCAAAGTATCTCCGTAGAATTGTTGTCAATTTGTTTCTTCCATAAGTTGATGAGAGTGTTCTTTTAATCTAGATAATATTGGAAATGAGCACTTGAAAGATATAATATAATCTTCTGTAAATCGTTTTTTAATGTGGTTTAATGAGAAATCTCCTTGAGCCCTTCACTTATTAATGAGGATATTTACATAGCCTACATGATGATTTATTATAATTAAACCATACTAAATGCATATTGGGAAAATCGTGATGGTGGCAGGGATGAACGAGAGCAATTAGGATTTGGGAATTTTGTGAACCCACCAACCTGCGGTTGTGAAAGGTTGAAAATTGGCTAAGTGTTTTAATGCAGTCGGTCGGTCTCAATATAGGAGAGATGATAAAATTAGGAGCACAGGGAGTCCGATGGTCAAAATGTAGATTGTGCATCTATTGGGTGCGAAATGTATATCGTGGAACATGGGATATTAAATCTTGAACCCGCGAACCCGTGACTGTAGAAATGACTAAGTATAGGATAATGTGGCAGTTGATCATACTCAAGATATGGGAGCATGTATGGAGATGAGGATATGAGATTTCGCCAACCCACGAACCCTCCATTTAAAAAAAAAAGACTAAGTACTAGAAAGGGAGAATAGAAGGGAGAAAATAAAATGGGAATTCGGGTAAGTACATAAGAGGAAAAAGAAATGGACAAAAGAAATTTGGAAAATATAAAAGGGGACTGAAATTTCGGAAGAGATAATTGATCTCAACAACTGGCTCCAACTGTGGGATGATAACCCCCTATGGGTTGACAATAATCAAGAAACTTTATGACTAGGTGATTCTATCCATTGGGCTATGGGCTCAAAGTAAGAATATACAAAATGAAAAATAAAATTATGTACAATGAGAATGAGAAAGTCTTAGGTGAAAAAACCTTTCAAATGTTTTTCATCGATAGGAAACATTAGTATTTTAACATTCATGTATTGAAGAATATAGGAGTTAAAACCCAATATCTTTTCAACCATATATGGTCCAATCTAGAGTGCTTCGAACTTTGTATGCATCAATGATTTTTCCTTGGCCTTGTTCCAAAGTAACTGTTGATTAAGGTTGGTTGTCATTGATGTCAACCCTTGAAGAAAGCCCCGCAGCAAAAAGGTTTGGGTAATGGACCCAATATTTTTTTATTTAAATATGACTCATTATTTTCTTGTCATGGTTGATAATAAGTAAATATCGATGAACTCCAAAGTGGTCCCCTTATGGTGAAAGCCCTCACGGGAAGACACTTTGTGGAGTAAGAGAACCCATGCTTAATTGTGGAATATTGACATGAAGGACAATGAATTTTTCAGGTAAACTATCCTATATGGATAGTTCTTGTCATTCCATTTCTGGTGGTATGTGGAACGTCACATAACTCCTCACGGTTAGAGAGTTATGGCCATGAGAAGTTGGAGAGCCCAGGTTTGGGTAATGGACCCAAGTTTGTTTGATGGATAACAGTATGAGTTATGATATATTTTCAGATAATACTATTCTATATGGATATTACATGTCATTCCATTTCTGGTGGTATGTGGAACATCACATAACTCCTCACGGTCTGAGAGTTATGGCCTTACGAAGTTGGAGGACCCTCGTATGTCATCTAGAAGCCCTAAAAGGTCAAAGTAGTCAAAGTGGTTTAAGAGATTTTAAAAGGTAAATAATAAAGTGAAGTAATGAGTGTATTATAATTCAAAGTGAATACAAAA
>ML866079.1:0-21130 GCA_009831015.1 Picea engelmannii | reverse complement strand
TTTTGTATTCACTTTGAATTATAATACACTCATTACTTCACTTTATTATTTACCTTTTAAAATCTCTTAAACCACTTTGACTACTTTGACCTTTTAGGGCTTCTAGATGACATACGAGGGTCCTCCAACTTCGTAAGGCCATAACTCTCAGACCGTGAGGAGTTATGTGATGTTCCACATACCACCAGAAATGGAATGACATGTAATATCCATATAGAATAGTATTATCTGAAAATATATCATAACTCATACTGTTATCCATCAAACAAACTTGGGTCCATTACCCAAACCCGGGCTCTCCAACTTCTCATGGCCATAACTCTCTAACCGTGAGGAGTTATGTGGCGTTCCACATACCAACAGAAATGGAATGACAAGAACTATCCATATAAGATAGTTTAACTGACAAATTCATTGTCCTTCATGTCATTATTCCACAATTAATCATGGGTTCTCTTACTCCACAAAGTGTCTTCCCGTGAGGGCTTTCACCATAAGGGGACCACTTTGGAGTTCATCCATATTTACTTGTTATCAACCATGACAAGAAAATAATGAGTCATATTTAAATAAAAAAATATTGGGTCCATTACCCAAACCTTTTTGCTGTGGGGCTTTCTTCAAGGGTTGACATCAATGACAACCAACCTTAATCAACAGTTACTTTGGAACAAGGCCAAGGAAAAATCGTTGATGCATACAAAGTTCGAAGCACTCTAGATTGGACCATATATGGTTGAAAAGATATTGGTTTTTAACTCCTATATTCTTCAATACATCAAGGTTAAAATACTAATGTTTCCTATCGATGAAAAAAATTTGAAAGGTTTTTTCACCTAAGACTTTCTCATTCTCATTGTACATAATTTTATTTTTCATTTTGTATATTCTTACTTTGAGCCCATAGCCCAATGGACAGAATCACCTGGTCATAAAGATTCTTGATTATTGTCAACCCATAGGGGGTTATCATCCCACAGTTGGAGCCAGTTGTTGAGATCAATTATCTCTTCCAAAATTTCAGTCCCCTTTTATATTTTCCAAATATCTTTTGTCCATTTCTTTTTCCTCTTATGTACTTACCCGAATTCCCATTTTATTTTCTCCCTTCTATTCTCCCTTTCTAGTACTTAGTCTTCTTTTTTTTTAAATGGAGGGTTCATGGGTTGGCGAAATCTCATATCCTCATATCCATACATGCTCCCATATCTTGAGTATGATCAACTGCCACATTATCCTATACTTAGTCATTTCTACAGTCACGGGTTCGCGGGTTCAAGATTTAATATCCCATGTTCCACAATATACATTTCGCACCCAATAGATGCGCAATCTACATTTTGACCATCGGACTCCCTGTGCTCCTAATTTTATCATCTCTCCTATATTGAGACCGACCAATTGCATTAAAACACTTAGCCAATTTTCAACCTTTCACAACCGTAGGTTGGTGGGTTCACAAAATTCCCAAATCCTAATTGCTCTCATTCGTCCCCGCCACCATCGCGATTTTCCCAATATGCATTTAGTATGGTTTAATTATAATAAATCATCATGTAGGCTATGTAAATATCCTCATTAATAAGTGAAGGGCTCAAGGAGATTTCTCATTAAACCACATTAAAAAACGATTTAAAGAAGATTATATTATATCTTTCAAGTGCTCATTTCCAATATTATCTAGATTAAAATAACACTCTCATCAACTTATGGAAGAAACAAATTGACAACAATTCTACGGAGATACTTTGAAATTTTTTGGACATGAGGAACAAAAATTTCAATGGTCTCGAGTGTACTCTTACTATGCATCCTCATTTTCTCAAAAGGAAGTGATCTGGACATCCGAAATTTCTCGTGAAGGCTATTTTCTTGACGTTTTCTACTACAAGGAACTAGGTTCCTAGTGTGCTGAGAAATATATACCAAGTCAACGGATTATTCATATTCAATACCATTCTCCCGTCTTTCTGTCACCTCAAGTGTTCCATAAAATGTTGAAGCTCCCTGAGGCGACACTTACTTTCAAAGGGGAGGATTGCAATGATTTCCTGAAAAAGAACGACAATGGCATGGACCTCTTTCCTGATTTCTTGGAGAATCCCATAACCATCCTTGAATATATTACTAGGTTGTAGGTCAACTCGTTCAGAAACCCCTTTTGGGAAATTGCCTGGTTATTCACTAGAGTGAGAGGCCAAGAAAATACCGCCAACATTTCCCATATGATTCTTTATATCTTATATTTTATTGTCAAGGAGAAGGCCATTTTCTATTGGGGAAAGATGATTTCCATTGAAACCTCTTCCCAATTGTCATAATATAAAAAAGATAAGAAATTATTTGTGGCTTCTTATTTGGTTTTTGCGATAGCATATTGTTGTCAATTTCCTAAATTGTCTATATGTAAGAAGGTGAATTGTAAATTTGACCCAGTGACATTTTGGTACCAAGTGTTGTGGAGACATAAAGCTTCTTTTCACTTTTATGAAGTTTTCAATGATTTTGTCTCGGTTTTGAAGGGATTGTTGTTTGGAAAAGATACCCCCAGAATATCCACCAACGAAAGTCAATTCCTGGATAAAAAGGGGACGTTTCAGCAAATGGAAAACTACAATGTTATCAGGATTTTCAGTTTTAAGGAAAATCCCTCCTTTCTTCCATTGCATATATTCGACAGAATGTTTATTAAAAAAGTTGCAAGGAAATATAATTTATGGATTCACATTTTTCATGATAAATGAAAAAAAAAATTCATACCCTTGCCTTGGAAAATTGGGGACTTCGTATTCAGAAATATGAATAAAATCGATGAATTTGCAAACCACTTCCACAATATGAATCTCAAGTATGTTGAAAGGATAAAAGGGTTTGACCCTAACAAATTTTTTGTGGAACATATGCTAGAAGTGGGATTCAACAATTCATTTACCCATACTATTCTAGGAGAAGAAGAAGATATTAAATTGGGTGCTCCTACTAAAAATGTTGGTAATGTGGAGATGATACTCATTACCAATGAATTTTACAAACATAAAGGAAAGGGTCCCCGCGAGAAGATTTCACAGTCCATGACTGTTACTCCTAAGACTACAACATATTAGAGTTGTGCTGCAACAACCCACCCATCTAAAAAAGTTATCAACAGTAGTTCAAGTGGAGGAGGAGAAAATAATCCCCCTCCGGGAAAAATTGAAAGCTCGCACAAACTTACACTGAGGAAAAAGAGGAAAAATGTAGTGCAAGAGAAAGAATACCAACACATAGAGAGTGATATCAATAGCTTCTCCCTCGAATATATGGAACTCGAAGAAGACATAGAGAAAATGTTTCCCAACATTAATCAATTGGAAATCACGTCCCACCAGAATCCATCTTTGGAAATCATTGAGAAAGAGACCTTTGATCAAGAAGACTCATTTGTTTTGTAGAGCGCTGTTTTTGACAAGGAATCCAAAAAATTGATTATTGAGAAAAGTGAAGTAAAGAATGAAAAAGGAAAATCTCATTCACAGGTTGACCGAAGAGATATGCAACCTTCCTATATTTCTATAATTCATATAGCAACCATATAATATTCGAGATATAAAAAGTATGCAAAACATAAATGAAATGCTAGAAATGGAAGATAAACAACAATATAACCATAACAACACCACAATAATACATAAAATATATCAGAATAACACCAGAATGAGCACTTTGATTCTAAGAGAAATGTTCACTTTCCTCTTCGAGGGGAAAAAATCTAGTTGAGAATAACTCTATTACAATAATATCCAAGACAACAGTTCTCATACCCTCGACTCCTATTTATACTAAATATGTCTATCAAGAGAATCATCTAGAGGAAGATCCTTATATAAGTGGAAGCTTCTATTAGGCCTTCTTACATTGGACTTATTCTTCCTTATTTCTAGGCATTATTAATATTGTCCTTTATTACATCGGAATATATTAGTCTACCTACATGAGGGGTTGGGTCCCTAACATGTCCTCCCCCTTAAAAAAAACCTTGTCCTCGAGGCTTGAGATGTGGAAATTGTTGCAAAATGGTAGTTGGTTCCTGAGTGGCATTTGTTGGGGTTGTATCTTTCCACTAGACTAACACTTTCTTTATGGTTTGTTGATGCAGGCAACGCTCACGCTAGTCCAAAACTGCTTCTGGTTGTAGCCAAATGGAGCCTTCTTCATCCAACTCGGGAAGGTTGGTTTGTGTTTGGCACTTAGTTCCAATGACCTTCTTTAAGATGGAAACATGAAAAATAGGATGTAGCTTAGAATGACTAGGCAAAGCTAATTGATAGGCCACCTGTCCCACACGCTTGATAAAGGTATAAGGAACATAAAATTTGGGCGCCAGTCTCTGAAAATGGTCAGACTTGAGGGAATTTTGCTTGTAAGGTTACAGCTAAAGAAACACGTGATCCCCCTCTGCAAATTGACGTTCATAGCAAACTTGATATGCTTGTTGCTTCATGAGATTATGGGCCATGAACAAATTATCTTTTAGGGTACGAAGAATAGCCTCTTGAACTCTACATGTTTGATCCACCACCTGGACCTTCGAGACACCTGGTAAATATGAGAGAACTGAAGGTTGATTTTGTCCATATATTTCTTCAAAAGGAGTTAGGCGGGTAGCTATATGGTATGAAGTGTTGTACCACCATTCAACTAGTGGAAACCATTGAGCCCATTGATTTTTATTTTTCGATGCAAAACACCTCAAATATGTTTCCAAAAATTATGTTGACAACTTCAGTCTCGGGATGATAAGCTGTGTTGAGATGCAATTGGGTGCCTTGTAGCTTGAAAAGTTCTTGCCAAAAATTGTTGTTGAAAGTTGGGTCGCGATAAAAAACAATAGAATGCGGCATGTCATGAAGTGTGAAGACCTAATCCATGAAAAGTTGAGCCACATTGGATGTTCTAAATGGGTGTTAAAGAACACAAAAATGAGCATACTTGGAAAGGCGATCAACGACCACCATGATGATTGATTTATTGCCTGATTTATGTAATCCTATAATACAATACATAGAGATATCCCTCCAAATAGTAGGTGGAATCAGGAGTGGTTGTAGTGTGCCATGGGATTTGAATTTTTCTCCCTTGTTGCATTGACACACATCACAGTCAGCCACAAAAATACGAATGTCCTGTTTCATACCCTCCCAGAAAAATGAACGATTGACTGTGTCATAGGTTTTGGTAAACCCTGAGTGCCCAGTTGTGGGTGTAGCATGAAGCTCAGAAAGTACCGTGGATTTAAGTTTGGATTGTTTACTTAAATAAAAATGGCCTTTGTATCAAATCTCATCATGGAGCCAAGAGTACCCTGGGGAAGCTGGAGAATTGAAATGCAATTGTTGTATCAAATGAGAAATTTTGGTATCGTGTAGCCATTCCTAGCGAACAACTTGGAGCCAATTTAGTACAATGAAGGAGAGAGAAAAAAGGGACCCTTCATCTTCATATTTTCCGGAAAGTGCATTTGCAACCACATTGTCTTTGGATTTATTGTAAATGATCTCATAATCATATCCAAAGATCTTAATCACCCATTTTTGTTGCTCTGGTGAGGAAATGAGTTGTTCCAGAAAATACTTGAGGCTTTGATGATCTGTATTAATTTGGAAGCATTGCCCCAATAGATAAGGAAACCAAAGATCAACGAAATGCGAAATAGCCAACATTTTCTTTTCATAGATTGATTTTCCCAAATTTCATTTAGAAATTTGTTTGTTGGTAAAGGCCAAAGGCCAACCCTCTTGCATAAGGACAACGCCAATTCCTTTTCCTGAAGCATCACATGCCAGGAAAAATGTCTTTGTGAAATCAGGAAGTGTCAAGACTGGAGTGGTGCGCATGGCCATATTCAAGGTTTGAAAATCTTGAGCAGCTGTTGGAGTCCATGTGAAAGAATTATTTTTAAGGAGTGCAATGAGAGGGGCCGCAATCTTTCCATAGTTCTTAAAAAACTTGCAATAATAACCTGTTAAGCCCAAAAATCCACACAGTATTTTGAGATTCTTTGGGTGAGGCTAGTCTTGCATAGATTCAATCTCTTTAGGATCCACCCTAATGTCGTGTTTTCCAACAACATGACCCAAGTATTTGACGTCTGAGGTGCCAAAAGAACATTTAGATTGTTTCAAGAAAATTTGGTGCTGAGAGAGTAGATGGAGAACTCGATCCACATAAGAAAACTAATTGTCCAGGTTTTTCTATAGATGAGGATATCATCAAATAAAACTAAGACAAAATGATGGAGAAAAGGACATAAGACATGATTCATGAGGCTTTGGAAAGTGGAGGGAGCATTACACAAACCAAAGGGCATGACAAAAAATTCATAGTGGCCCTCATGAGTTATAAAGGAAGTATTAGGAATGTCTACCTCTTTCATATGGATTTGGTGGTATCCAGAATGAAGATCAAGTTTATTAAAGAGTTTGGCGCCACTCAATTCATCCAAGAGGTCGTCAATGACAGGAATGGGAAATTTTTCTTTAATGGTGAGTTTGTTGAGGGCGCGAAAATTAGGACACGTGTTCCAAGAAACTTATTTATTCATGTCCATGTCCATGACCATAAGAGAAGAGTATGGGATTGTACTAGGGAAGATAACACCTACATTAAGCAGTTCTTGAACCATTTTCTCAATTTCATTTTTTGGGGAAAAGGGGTGACGATAGGGACTGATATTGGGAGGAAGGATTCCTAGGACAAGGGGAATGGAATGATCATGAAAACCATGGGAAGGAGGGAGTCCTTGGGGAGTGGAAAAAACCAATTGATGTTTAGAGAGGATGGATTGGAGGTCCTACAGCACAGAGGGTGTCTCAGTTTCTTGTATGGCATGGATTTGGGAAAGAACCCGTGAATGATATTTTTTGAGCATCTTTTCCATGCGATGGGAACTAATGATCTCAGGGGAACTGGAGATGATTCCTTGGAACTTATATTGTTGTCCCTCCTGGTCGAATTGCATGGTTAATTCCTTAAAATCCATGAGAATGGGACCCAAACTCCTTAGTTATTCTACACCCAACACAATGTCACAACCCCCCATGTCGACAATAAACATATGATATTTCAGGTGGTAGTCACTAATTTGGAGATGCACATTTTCACAACGCCCTCCACATTTCATGGGCCCGCCATTGGCCATCATGATTTCAAAATTATTGACTGGACGAATATAGCAATTAGTTTCTTGGGCAATGCAATGATGAATAAAATTATGGGTGCTTCCACTATCAACAAGAATGATGACATTCCTATTCTTGATGTATCCAATTAGTTTTAGGGTTTGGGGAGAAGAGAAGCCAGTGAGAGCATTTAGGGAAATGACCAGTTCTACTTCAAGTGGGTCTGAGGGAGGGGAATTGTCGGTGGGTTCAGATGACTCAGACAAAAGGGGATCTTCAACATCCTCTTCAGAAACATCCTTTGAGATGGCCATAAAAAGATTTTGTTCCTTACACTTGTGTCGTAGAAAATATTTTTCATCACAATTATAACAATGGACTTTGAGTTGGCGTTCAACCATTTCGGCCCTGGTAAATTTTTGGATATTTAGTGGAGTAGAAGGAGGAGTGGGATTTACTGGTTTAGTGCGAGGAATAAAGGAGGGTTTCTGGTTTTGAGAAGAGACAACTCTTGTTCTTCCTTATCTCATTTAATAGCCTCCACCCAACTCTGAGGCCACTGATAAAACATTCTTAGAAAAAAGCATCAGACATGCCCTCTGTACGAAAAGCCAATCGCTCAAAAGAAGCTATAAAGTCTTCCACTATGCTAGATTGTTTCAACTTTGTCAAACAACCTAAATGGTTGGTGTCAATGTCAAAGCGTTCATAAATATCTACCACAAACTGTGTAGAAGCAACATACCCTTGATGAGCAGTTTTTCTCCATTGCCACGATTGCCAATGTTCTTGATCTATATGGAGAACACCATACTGGAGTTTGGCCAAGTCATTTGTAATGCTATACATAGAGAAATAATGTTCCATTTGAGTGAACCAACTAGTTTGGTCACATCCATCAAATTTGGTCACATCCACCCATGGAAGGCGTAGGTCACGGTAAAAGTTATGGGGTTGAAAATTAGGGGAATGAGAGGAAGTTTCAACATATGTATGCAAAGGTGGGTCAGATAAAGGGGGATATGCAAGGATATGCAGCTTGGTGTAGATCATCGAAGAGCCATATTCAAGATGGGTAGTCATGTCTTGTTTGAGGTCTTCTTTGAGTTTCATGATTGAGGCGGCGATGGAGGAATGCATGTTTTTATTGATGTTGGCAATATTGGCACTGAGTTGTCTCAGTTCTTGTTGGGTCTCTGTGAAATTGGATTGCAAGGTATTGAAGTGAGCTTCTAAGTCTTGGCTATAGGTTTGGGCCGTGATGACTAGGGAACTGAAAAGGGACAGGTGGGGTCAAAATGTTTGATGAAAAATGATAGGTATGAATGTGATAAGGGAGAAGAGATAAATCCAATGGAATAAGTCTCAAATAATGGTGCAAAAATTTCCAGATGTTTTATTTTTTTTACACCTGCAGAACTATACTCCGGTCTGAAGAATATTGTAGTGATGAAATGCCCAAATTCTTAACTAGGAAGAAATGTGTAGTGATTTGGCAACTTGAGCATAGTTGCATGGAAATAGATCTTGTATGTTTTATTTTTGGTTTCTATCCCCAAGGGTTGGGTATTCAAGGGTTCTACAGACAAGATTTTTCTCTATGCTATATCTCTCTGATATATGTGTGGGATCCAATAGTAGTACTCAGTCCAATATCTCAGGGCACCAACTAAGGAGGCTAGACCATTCCCTTATCCGTACTACTTGAATACCCAGGTACTAGAGAGTATCTTCCTGAGTGTTGTTCTAGGTGGCGCTATAGCAGTTAGGCAGTCGATCGGTTTATCTAAAGAGGGATTTTGGAAATCTAGACCGATCTGTATATAGGTGATGTCTGATGCACTACTACTCGAAGGGGTACCAACAGGGGTTACAAGGGTGGCCAACATATGTGCTCTTAAGTACGACTTGTATTTCATGTGTGTATGAATCCCTCAACTGTGAGTTTATGCACATAATGACAAATCTTTGTAGCTTAAAGACGTTGAAATATGTCTCTACCCTGAAAAACATTTAACCCGCAATTTTCTGTCGAGGAAAGTGCTCTGATACCACTTGTAATATTCTAGATATAAAACTTATGCAGAACAAAAATGAAATGCTAGAAATGGCATATGAACAACAATATAACCAGAACAACACCACAATAATATGGAAAATATATCATAATAACACTAGAAAGAGAACTTTGATTCTAAGAGCAATGTTCACTTGCCTTTTTGAGGGGGAAAACTCCAGTTGAGAAGAGCTCTACTAAAATAATATCCAAGACAACAATTCTCATACCCTCGACTCCTATGTATACTAAATATGTCTATCAAAAGAACCATCGAGAGGAAGATCCTTTTAGAAGCGGAGTCTTCTATTAGGTCTTCTTACATTCGACTTATTCTTCCTTACTGCTAGTCCTTATTAATGTTGGCCTTTATTACATCGTAATATATTATTCTACCTACGTGAGGGGTTAGGTCCCTAACAAACCGACGATGCATTGGATGAATCCATTGGTGGTCTCGAAACATAAAATACAAAGTTAAAGGAAAGGATTAATTCCTCTTCCACTTATTGCTAACCCTTTGGAAATTGTTGGACCCACCACACCCATTGTGAAATTAAAAGGATACGCAATCTTACTTACATAGTCCAGGAGCTATGTGGAGAATAATATGAAGAAAAGAATGGAACTAATCACAAAATATTGGGAAATTTCAAAGAACATGATTTCTTTTGGTTCGAGGGCACATTCCTTCCATGAGTATTTGCAAGCCAACCTAAAAAAAGAACAATGTTTTTACCTTGATGTTGTGGTACCCTTTAGTTATAAATTTTCCATAATGAGAAAGCTAAGGAGAAGAGAGGAGGATATTCCCTCTCCAAGTCGGATAAAACAGTTGAACATGTGTTGGAAAGAAAAGATAAAAAAACTTGAATAACATTTTTCAAGCGTGCATCCAAGCCATATCAAGGATGGAATAACTATTCAAAAATCTCATAGAGGTGTACCTAGCCGGATGCACTAATGAAGTCCAAGATCCCAAATTGATCCTCAACTCATTGTTCCTAACAAAAAAATAGTTTGATGAGAAAGTTGATATTTTTAAAGGATTTTCAATTGAAAAGTTCTATGGTATGCTTGAATATAATGAGGATGACATAGACAATTGGCTACTAGACTACTCCGTAAAAAATCATGATATTTAAGAAGAATTACATTGCATTTATCTTGATCTGAGAGACTTGGAGGGTGAGTTATTCAACATCAAAATCCGGCATGAAATCAACATAGCAAAAATGAAAAGTTATATTGAAGAATGGTTTATGAAATCTATCGATAAGATAACCACCGAGGGGAAAGAAGCAGTCAAGAAAATTCCTATAACCGTCAATGAAAACAATAAAAGGATACCAAGAAGAAAGAGAAGGAAGGAGATAACATCATAGTAATTTTATGCTGATCACATCCTTCTTTTTCTTTACCAAGTCCTTCATCCATTTATTCCACCTCTTTCACTAGAAAGGTTTAACTGAAGACTGATAACTCCTCTTTTTTTCTTACTAGGTCTTTCTTCTCTTCTATCACGCACTGTTTTCCTTCTAAAATCCTTTTTCTTGTATTTATTTGATTTATGGTCCATGAGAGCCCCAATCCCAATCTTTAAGACAAATGCATTTTTAAATTTCAAAGAATATGTAAGATACTATATATTTTCTAGAAATTTCAAGAGAGATACTTTGGGAACAATATTGATTGTGCTTTGTAACCCTGTTTTCAGAATATAAAATATTTCAGGTTGATCTATCATTATCTTTATTTTAGTTTCCCATGTGTCCACTTTGTTAAAGTTCTCTTATGCATGCAAACCATATTCTTTTTTATTATATGTGATCAGAAATCATTATCTTAAACTATGATGGATGTGAGGAAATTTTGCATATTTTCTTTAAACACGTGAAGTGTGTGATTCCTAGTCCTTTCCGAGGAACATTTTTTTTAAAAGAAAACAAAAACATTTCCTTTTATTTACTTGCAATATTTATGTTTCTTTGAATTACCATGATAGAATTTTGTTAAGTCCCACATTATGAATATTTAGAAATCCCAAGAAAACCACAAATTAAAGAAGAGTACCACCTCTATAAAAATATGAGAGGATTTACATCCTCATGAGGTTGTCATTTTGGTCCTGAAGGATTCAAGAGTCAACATAAGGTTTGTGGAAAAATTGGGAAAGAAGTAGGAGAATAGCAGGTTGTACTGTGAAAGCAAGGGTGCCATTCATATTGCAAAGAAAATGAAATTCCATTATAAGACTAAGCATATACAACATAAAATCCAAAATCTTGCAAACATGTTAACAAAGGTAGTAACCTCGGAAAAACTGATTTCCTAGTCAATTTAAGTTGGAATTCATGAATGAAGGTGAAAATGAGAAATTTTCCAGGTCCAAGGTGGATCATAGTCCAATAGCTACATCAATAATGGAGTTGTTGTGATTAGTCTCCAAGTGGCAGATTGTTGGTTATGGAGCCGATTATCTTCTTGATTCATAGGTTTCTTTAAGTTGTGCTTGGATCCCATTTCCTGATGTGGGGGGTGTGGGGGGAAATTCCCCCCAACTATTTTCATTAGGGGGGTCTAGGGGGGTGACGACGAAAATTAATGGAGCCCCCCCATAGTGGGGGATTCGGGGGAAACTTCGCTGACGTGAATTTTTGGAATAAACCACCTTGCAAAATATTGTAAATTCGTTGTCAATATAGACCATTCTTTATAAGGTTGCAGATGTGATGGTAGAATTTATGTTAGGGACTTTTTCCATAGAAGGAAACCCTCTTTTCATGAGGGAATTATATTGTGTCTATGAATGTTTATGAATATTTTATTCTAAGAGAGGATACTATGAGAGAAAGAAGAGGAAGTTACAATGGGTGTGTTGTAGGTTGTATCCATTCATTTGTTGGATAATAATAAAGGAAGAACCTGGAAATTTCTGTGGTTGATGTAACCCACACCGGGTGAACCACATATATCTATGTCTCTATTGTATTGTGTATCTTTTGTGTTTTATTTCTGCATTTGTTTTATTTTATTGCTCCCTGATCCTATTTTTCTAACACGTATAGGACTACAAGAAAGAATTTGACAGGACATACTCCATTTAGATTGACGTATGCTCAAGAAGATTTGATGTCTATGAATTTTATTGTACCAATTTGGTGCATTGTTGTGCTAATAGAGCTTACATATTTTGGTGCAATGGATAAGAGACTATAAGAACTAGTATAACTTGAGGAACACCGATTTGTTGTAGGTTTCCATCAACAAGTGAAGAAAGCATGCAAGAAACATTGGCATGATAGGAACATTAAAAAAAAAGTTTCATATAGGATACTTAGTGTTACTTTATGAAAACAAGTTTTTGCAGCACCCAGGTGAGTTCCATATGCATTGTTTAGGACCATATGTGATTATGTTTATGACAGATGTGGGTTTTGTTCAATTGGAGAAGTTGTGGAAGGATTTGTTAACGATAGTTGGCTGAAATTGTATAGGGACATTAGGGATTTTTTGCACTAGTATCAGTGTGAAATATTTGTACCATAGTACTTGTATCATAGTGTATTATAAAAATAAAAGGAAAAAGAGGAAAATAAATAAATGATTTTGAAGGTTGGAAGAAAATGACACACATAAGAAAGAGGAAGGTGAACTGCGTTGAAAGGAAAAAGAGAGTACAAGGAAATAAGACAAGGTTGGAGATCCACACAGATGATGGTTCAAGGCATTAAATATCAAACTTGATGGGACAAGTATTTAAAAAAAACGTGATGACGAATTAGTGGTGTCAAATCATTGTAAATGAAGAATGGAAAGAATATTTTTACAAGCTAGAAAATCTAATTCCTAAACTGTTGAGGATACAAAGATAATGAAAGGTTAAGGAAACCATTGAATACAAAGTTAAGTGGATTAGACAAAAGGTTTAGGTGCGAAGAACATAAACAATGGCTCAATACTTTCAACGAGGAGCCTGAAAGGACTACAACATTGGAGCTTGAAGAAGTGGAAGAAGAGGAAGAAGCAGATAACATTAGTTTGGCTGATATGTATGGACAGATTGAAGCCATGGAGAGAAGGGTGAAAGTGGAGGGCATGCACATCCGACAGGTCAAGTTGGAAGCAGATGAAGAAGGCATGGGAGATCACAGTGATCTACCCAATTGCAGAAAATTTTTGTAGCTAGAGAGACTACATGAACAGGGACAGCCACTGGAGCAGCTAGACGAAGTGATCGTCGAGATGAGGGAGTTGATGTTAGGGTTAGTAGAAACTGTCAGCAAGGAGAAGATGAGCAGAAGGGAAGAAGCAGCAGTAGCAGTAGTGCAGAAGCAGCAGTAGCAGCAAAGACATGGAGCAGATGAACAACTCTAGAAATTTGTTTGGGATCCAGGAGGATTTTCAAAAGCTGAGAGGGGAAGCTCATGAGCGGGAGATCATGAATTTTGTAGCTAAGGAATATGATACAGGAGCATCTCTCCATGTCAGCCAGCCAGCCAGCCAACCATGTCAGCGTGTGCATTCAAGGCTAAAGAGAGGCGCAACCCTCGTCTTCCATTTTGAATTTGAATGTAATTTAATGTTTAGGATGTTGAGCCATGAGGTCATGCCTTTGTGCAGGAATTATAGTAGGTAGTCATTAAATGTTGAAGGCTGAGATCTAGATCCGATTTGCGGACTAGACAACCCATTCAATGCTATTGAATAGGGTAGTTGAGGTTTGGAGGGAAGAGATCGAAGAGCACCCTCATGTAAAATATCTTTGATGGTAATTGTATCATATAGTAGAGAGTCTGTGAGTAGAGAGTAGAAGAGAAGGAGCCGAGACCTTGTTACAGTCTGCACTCAGCACACCTTTGTAAAGAGATAGTTTGATTAATATAAACCAAAGTAGTTTTTCCTGCATTTTGTCTATGTTATGTGAATGTCTTTGTGTGTTCTTTATTCTATGGATGTATGATAGACATTTGCAGGGAGTTGTTTTGATTTTGGTCTTGAGAGGTTCTTTGTGGTTTCATGCCAGGAGGGTCTGACAGAGTATTGCAGTCTCTGTATACCAGTGCATAGATGCACTTCTGAACTATGCGGAGTCAGACAAAGACATGCCAAGTGGGCACAGAAACTGGAATCATCAACTCGGAGGAAGACCTTTGAGGTTATTGAACACCTCAGGAGGAAAGGCTGTGGAGAACACAGTTGCAGACATAATCTCTAAGGAGTTCTGTGAAGCTCTGCCAGGTGGGAATTGAGCCAGTGCAAGGAGTGCACAAAAGAACTTTGCTGTGAGTTTGAACTCTGCAGTGAGTTCAGAAGAAGACATAAGCTCAGTTGTGAGTTCTGTATAACTCTTCAAGGAGGGTATTGAGGCAGTGTACAGATAGGCACAGAGAGGAAAAGAACTCTTTGAGTTTAGGAAAATAGAAGAAGAGTCCACTGAAGGATCTTCGCAGGGTTTTTGAACACCCTGAAACACTCAGCAAGAGGTTACTTGAGCAAGGGATAGCCAGGAGGGAATCCAAATTCTCCATCTGCAAGAGAAAGGAAGAAGGATTCATTTCCTTAAGGTCTGAGTATTGGAGAAGCTCAGAAGAGATATCACCTTTGTGTGCATGAAGACTCTGCTAGAGCGTAGAAGTCAGAATCCTTCAAGGATTCGGGAGTGAAAGCTTAAGAGGAGTAGCGCTTTTATACGCGCAGGCAAGGATTCTAGGCATGGAGCTTGCAGAGGAAAGAAATAAAGGTTGAGGCCTTAGACATTTGGAATTATTCCAAGTGTTGGAAGAAAAGCGCCAGAGCTTGGAAGGAGCAACAACTACCGTCAGATCAACCGAGAGAATCTGGATCGTGGATTCGTGTCTAGATAGCATAGGAAAAGCGCAATGGAAAGATAGGTATGAGCTGTCAAATCTTGGTCTAAACAGTCGACAACCATTGGATCTGCCAGGAGTCACACAAGGTTTAAACCCTCACGCGAAGAGAAGCAGAAGCAAAGTCCTGAAAAGGTTTGTATTAGGATATAGACGTTCAGGAGTTTGGGAGTCCGGAGGGTGAGAGTCCGGGTAATCGACCTTAGAAATTGTGAAATTGTGAAAGGATATAAGCCGTCCATCCGGAGGAGGACAGGTGTCGCGAGATCACCCATATTGGGGATTTGAGCATTGGAGGTCATAAGGGGAAGTCTCTTGATTTCGTGAGTTGCGAAGTCGCGAAAAGATAGGGACCATCCATCTGAGGAGGACAGGTGGAAGAGATCTACGGATCTCGCAAACTTGGGGGTTCACAAGGTGAGAGCCCAGGGATTGGGTGCTCCAGGTCATGAGGTCGTGAAATCGCGAGGAGCAAGGATAGTTGTCGGATCCGGGTCATGGGAGGACCATTGGATCAAGAACCCCATCACATTTTGCGTCTTGTGGGTTCGGAGGTTTAGAGGAGTTAATTTCAACCACAAAGGTCATGAAGTGTCGAGAGTCGAGGCACAAAAGAAACACGTGGCAGAAACACAAAGTGAGCCCGGGAAGTAGACCGGTGGACACGCGTCACATATTGGAAGAAATCAACACTCCATTGACATCTTGCATCTCGGGGGTTCAGGAGATAAGGGAGCGATAGTTCAACCCTTCATCTCGTGAAGTGGTGAGTTGCATAAGGAGCTGACATTTAATCCTAGCCGGTGGTCACACACAGAGGGTGCTGATAGATAAGGAGCCGTAACCATTTCGCGATCTCGGGTATCGCGCATTTGAGAAGGAAGAGTTGGGATCCTTCGAATCGTGAACTCGTGAGGTTGCGAGTTGCGAAAAAGGACCTATGGATCGATAATTCGCAGATTCCAATGGGAATCAAAAGAGCTGATTCGGCTCACGAATTAAATGAACGATCCTTAAGACTGGGAGGTTGCACGGAGACTCTGCAAAGGAAGAGTTGTGGTTTGTGTCAAATTTCCTTAACCCCCTTACTTCTTTGCAAGATCTGATGGCTCTCAGGTCTTCGGTGCTTCTCCACAAATTATTCCCGTCGTTCGATTTCACACATGAAAATCCATTTCACGATTCAGGAGTTAGAGTGACCAAGGATTTTGGCTTGCGCTCCAAACTTACAAACCCTAAATTCCTGAAATGATATGATGGCTCTGGATCTTTCGAGATTTCATGAACCAGGAGTTTGAGACTCTCGATTCCAAAATCACAACCTCCTCTATTTCACGAACCCTTAAATGCCAAAATGTAGAAATGGGCTCAACGATGATTATCCCCTGACCAAATCTCGGTTCATGTGAATTCTTAGTCCATGACCACAACCCTACTCCAAATAGACGTCGCATTTCTCGACTTCGGGGTTTTCAACACAAAGTGCCCCAGCTCCTTGTCATTGAAATTGCCGAAATGTCGAACCCCGAAATGCCGAAATGTCAAAATTCCACTTCAAAGGGGAATCAACGGCTCCTGTTGCTTCTCATCCAATGGTCACTACTCCTCCTGAGCTCCTGAATGATAAAAGGAACTCAGCCTTAACCTTCTCACATATCTATGAGATCCAACGGTCCATGGGATTTCAAAACTTCTTCCATGAAGAAATTTCATCGTTTGTTCACTCTTCTTCAAGGATCTCTTGGCCAAAATGACTTGGCGTCCTTCCACCTGAACTTGAATTCTACAAGATGATTTTGATCTCCACCTCCCTTTGAACACTTCAAAGGTGTTATCCCTCCTGATCTCTCACTTGCAACCTCAAGCCCCCAAAAGGAATCCTGCTCACACTTTTTGCGACAACTTTCAAATAACCTCTGGTTATTTGAGTCTTCAACCCTGTGCACTCTTTGCAACAGTAGTCCTTCAACATTCACCTTAGTTGATAAGTTCTAAGGATTCAACCAGCCTACGCACACCTTGCACGACTCTGTGCCTCACCTTCACTTTTGCTAGTTATGAGAACAATGATATCTCTCCCGAGCTTTCTGAGATAAAACTCAGATCCTCATCAACGCACACCTTGTGGACGTTCACTACACTCTTTGCAGGAATTCTCAGGAAGAGAAACAATTGAAAATCATTCTTCTCCTCTCTCAGACTTCATACACTCAACATGAAATCATACACCTGATACAACATTGAAACAAATGCATAACAAAGAAAATAAAACAATTGTAAACATACCATTTAACAAATGTAAACAATAAGCATCATAACACCCTGAAAATTGAGTCAAAGCTTCATATATTAACTCAAGCATTCTTGTACATGGGTTCTTCTCTACAACTCTCTGCTTCATTTCTACAGCTTATGAATTCTTGATGATCATAAAGTTACAATGATACAAGGGTGAGGATGTCTATACATGTTTTCCCTCCTATGCTTCTAAACTGTCTAATCTATTAAATTAAATCTACCTACTTGCATTCATTACGCATAAATGCCTCTACATTCGACAGATGAGAGCAACGATCAAGATCTGTTTACAACATCTAGATATAAATGTAAATACGCTTCCCCTAGCTATTACATTAATATCCACTCAAAAAATTTCAAAACATTTCAAAATGTGCATTGGTTCTTTTCCAACTGTCTTCTGCCTTTGTGCTTGCTTGGTTGGCTGCATACAGTGCTCCTACATTATACTCCCTTTCTTGAAAATTTTCATGAACTCCTGTTCATGAGCTCTTGCACGATCTGTCCATGCCTATGAATTGCTTCTTCATCTTCCCAACTGGCATCTTCAACTAGATGTCCTTTCCACTTGACCAAGTATTCAAAATACTCTTTCATCCTGATCTTTTTGCTAATCCTTTTGTCAATTATGCCTTCCATATGTGGCTTTTCAACTATAGGCATTTTTTTTTTCCATTGAACCTTTTTTCTGTTCCTCCTCTTCTCCTTATTCTTCATCTCTGTAAGGGCACAAATCCACAACATTGAATATCAGTGAGATTTCGACCCCATCGGGTAATTCAATCTCATATGAATTTGCCCAAAATTTCCTTATGACCTTGCATGGTCCAATCTTTTTCATCTTCATCTTATTATAAGTTCCCCTTGGGAACCTCTCCTTCATTAGATGCGCAAGAATTAGATCACCAACTTCAAATTGAAGTTCTCTCCTATGTTGATCTACTCTCCACTTGTATTCTTGACTTGAACTCTACAATCACTCCTTAACTCGGCTGTGGAGTGCCTTCATTCCTTCTGCAAAGTCCTCTGCACTAGCACTCCTGAATTCATTTTGTTCCGAATCTTTCAATTCATAAACTCCCCTTGGCTGCATTCCATATACAATCTAGAATGGACTCTGCCCCGTGCTTCTATTGAGTGAATCATTGTAAGCAAATTCCGCGTGTGGCAGAATGTGATCCCACTGAATGTGGTGTTTAGTCACTAAGCTTCTTAACAAATCTCCCAAGCTCATGTTCAAGACTTCTGTCTGTCCATCCGTCCGAGGATGATATGCTGAGCTAAAAGACAAACTTGTCCCCAACTTCTTCCATAAGTTCCTCTAGAAATTCCCTATGAACTTGGTATCTCGATCAAACATGATACTCTTTGGAAAACCGTGAAGTCTGATGACTTCCTTGAAAAACAAGTTCGCAATATGAGTTGCGTGACTGGTTTTCTGTCATAGTATGAAATGTGCCATTTTTGAAAATTTGTCGACTACCACAAAGATTGAATCATATCCTGTCTATGTCCTTGGTAGTCCCAATACAAAATCCATGCTCACTATGTCCCACGGCCTTTCAGGTATGGGTAATGGTTGGTATAACCCTGTGTTCTACCTTTTTCCTTTCGTGTGATGACAAATTCTGCACCTGTCCACAAATTTCTTGACATCTGTCCTCATCCCTGGCCAAAAATATGAGCCATTCAACTTTGAGAATGTCTTGTCATGACCAAAATGTCCAGCCAATCCTCCACTTGTTTTTCCTTCAACAAATTCTTCCTCATGGAGCATTTTGGAATACATAGATGATTTCCCCTGAACAATAATCCATCCTGGATCATGTACTCAGTCCATTGGTTTCTATCCCTGAGAGATGGACTCTTAGATTCCTCATATGCCTCCTTGAAGTCTGGATCATCCCTATACATTTCTTTAAGGTCATCAAAACCCAAAGTCTTGACTCTGAATTCCTGCATAAGCAAACATTTCCTACTCAAAGCATCAACAACTTTGTTAGCAGTTCCAGAAATATGCTTAGTCACAAAAATAAAGTTCTACATGAATTCAACCCATTTAGCATGTTTTTGGTTCAACTTTTCCTTTCGAGTCACGAATTGTAAAGAGTGATTATTGTTGTACAGAACAAACTCCTTGGGAACCAAATAGTGTCTCCATTTCTTCAGTGCTTGTATGACTGCATACAATTCTTTGTCATATGTGGAGTACTTAATCTTCGCTTCATTCATTTTTTCACTGAAATATGCGATCAACCTGTCATCTTGGCTCAAGACCGTTCCAATTGCAAATCCACTCATGTCACACCTGACCTGGAATGTATTGCTAAAATATGACAAAACCATAATTGGTTGCTCAATGATCTTCTTCTTCAGCAAATTGAAACTCTTCTCTGCTTCCTCTGTCCAGTGAAAAGATTTGTGTCATTTCTTTACCGTATCCATCATCGGTGCGCTAATTCCATTGAATTTTTGGATGAATTTACTCTAGAAGCTAGACAAACCATGGAAGCTTCGTACTTCAAACACGTTCTTTGGCGATACCGAATCCTTAATCACCTTTATCTTTTCCGGATCCATTTTCAGTTCATTTGCAGAGATAACAAAACCCAAATAAATGAGTTTTGTCCTCATACATGATGATTTCTTCATATTAATCTACAATTTCTCTTGCTGTAATCTCCTCATTACTACAACTAGATGCTTTAAGTGTTCTGCTTCTGTCTTGCTGAAAATTAATATATCGTCAAGATATACAATGACGAATTTCCCTATGAAATCCTTCAGGACTTCATTCATCAACCTCATGGAAGTACTGGGAGCATTCGTTAAGCCAAATGGCATGACAAGCCATTTATACAGCCCCTCGTGCATCTTGAATGCTGTCTTCCATTCATCACCTTCTCTTATTCGAATTTGATGATACCCGCTTTTCAATCAATCTTTGAAAAAAACTTTGCTCCACTCAAGCAATCCATCAAGTTGTCCATCCTTGGCAATGGAAATCTATATCTGATGGTAATATTATTGATTTCCCTTGAGTCTGTACACATTCTCCAGCCTCCATCTTTCTTCGGGTTGAGCGCTATCGAAACAATGCATGGACTCAAGCTCTCCCGAATCAATCCTTTGTCCATTAAGTCTTAGACCTGTCTCTTAACTTCTTCATTTTCCTGTGGCGTCAACCTATACGTGGCTTTGTTTGGAAAACTAGATCCAGATATAAGATTGATATGATGGCTTATACTCCTGATAGGTGGAAATGAACAAGGTAGTTCGTCCACCACTATATCATCAAACTCTCCTAGAAACTCCTGGATTTGTTCTGGTAAATCATCTATCCTCGTACTGGTCAAAACAATTTTGGGCTTCCTGACCATAATAAATTGTGCATCTTCCTTCTTCTTAATCTCATCAAGAAGTTCCTTCCCACTCAGGAGAAGTACATTGTTTCTCATCTCTATTTTCACTTCTTTACCCTTAACCGGCAACAACATGTGCGTCCTACCATTTTTCTTCAGGGTGTACGTGTGCTTTCTCCCATCATGAACTATGTTTCTGTCATATTTACATGGTCTACCTAGCAATAGATGAAAAACATCCATGGGAATGACATCTCATAATATTTCATCTTTATATCCTCCTATTTTAAATTCAACTAAACATTGTTTAGTGACATTTACCTGATGTCCTTTTTGTAGGCACAAAACTCTGTATGGGCTTGGATGTATAATAGTCTCTAGCTCCAT